>BGPR01002785.1:0-19810 GCA_013235015.1 Araneus ventricosus | reverse complement strand
TAGCATCACCATGTCTCTCTTCAAAGGAGGTTTCCTTTGAAGAGAGAGATGGTAACCAATAGCATAACCTCCTTTGAAGAGAGACATGCCAAACAACAGCATACCCTCCTTTGGAGAGAGACAAGCGGCACACGAATGTGTGGTTGTCTCTCGTACACCACCTTCATGAAACTTTCAGCACATCAACTCAACTGATAACGTTATCGTCCCAGTGGCTACAATACGGTAGCCTAAGTTGAGTTGATCCTGAGTTTCTAGTTCTTCGGTTGGCAACTACCAATATTAATAATCAACCATGGACCTTCCCTTTTGGTCGCTCTTGAAACCGCTGAATTATTACTCACATTTCAAAATGACTAGTTCATTTTGAACGAGTTATTGTTTTTATATTTCTTTAAATTATAGGCATCAGTGTATATAATAACTATTTTGAATGCAAAACTGATAATTTAGTTTCATAAATATTAGGTATTTTCTTAATAACTATAAAGTCTTTCAAAAAATTATAGTTTTGTGAAAATTAAGAAGAATATTTTGCATTCATTTCTATAAAGAAAGGATTAAATAGAGAATGTTTTAAAAATTATTTATAATACATCTTTCAGTGTCTGAAGATTTTTACTTTCTTAACAAACTAAGAATATTATAAAACTGTTCAGAAAAATTAAATGTACACGATGATATCAATAATTTTAATATCAGCACTCAAACGATATTTTTTACTCAGAAACTATTAAGGAAGAAGTATAAAAATAATTTTAAAGATGCATTTCAGTACTATTTGATCAGCTGTGTTATCATCAATGTAGCTGATAATTGATTAGAATGATAAGATACGCTTACGCATTAAATGAATCATGCCATTCCAACCACTTTTCTGACAGAATTGCACATTCGTGTTCCATATTTGCTAGATAGATATTTGCTAGCACCTCAGTTTAGAGTCTCACTGACAAACCAGTATAGAGTGGCGATGTGATCGAAAAAATAAAAAAAACAAGTCCCATTTTAATTTCAGTATCTGAATGCGATACTTAGTTTCTCATTAATGCTGGATTTAAATCACTTTTTCACAGCTTTCAAAATTTTCTAGGCGATTATTACCATCCCTTCGTCTGTATATAAGAGGACATTCTAATATTACTCTCGTCTCCAGTTTCGTGCCGTATTCGATACTTTTATGCTGTAATAGCATATTCGGTCTCCATAATGCTTTATAATTTATGGACCTGCGACATAGCTCTGCAAATGTTAGAGCAGATTTGAAAAAAATGCAAAAAATATACTATTCTGACACGCATCCAGATCAATTAAATAAAATGCATTTGGGAATGGGACAATAGAGAAACAGGCAGGAGTGTTCACATAGTTTTACCTAAAGTCAAGACAACTCCTACTGCATGGCAAAGGCCCGAAACAATGTTCATCGCGAGCCACGGCCCTATGGTACAAGTTGCCTGTTAACAACCTCATACCACCTAACAAAACCGTCAGCTGACCTAGAACCACTTTGGTGGAAAAGAGTTATGAACAACAACAATTCTAGGGCGAAAATCAGAAAACTCATCCACTTCTTCGAAACATTCTTTTTTCCAAAAGATGGTGACAACAACTAGCCACAGACTCAATTAACCCTATGTACTCATATTCTCTCTTCTTCTATACATAAGGCACCACCCTCTCAAATTCAACAACAAAAAGACTTGAAAGACTTAACTTACAAAATATTATATTCTTTTGTTCTAAATGTCCGCTTTTTTGTATCTTTATTTAGAAAATGTATTTTTTTTTTGCTCTAGCTTTTTCAATAAAGTTTCATGCATACCCAACTATCTGACAGGGAGCCGTCCTGGCTCCGAGTTCGGGGGCATGCTGTGATGTTATATTATGTCTCGTGTACAAAAAAATACAAAGAGAAAGCGTTACAATCGTTCAAAAATTTCACAACAAAATTTTGATCAATTGCAACGTTTTAGACATCTATGAGACTGAAAGAAATGAAACCATTTTTGAAAAAGTCTGTCTTTGTGTCTGTGAACACGATCATTCAGAAACGCAAGAAGCCAGAGGGAAAAAATTTGATAGGTGGTCTTTATACCAAAATTGTAGATATATATATCGAATTGTGAATGCAACCATTCATTAGAACGTTTCTCTCTCTCCGTCACACAATGTGAAAGTGAATCCGATAAATCAAAAATGGAAAAAAATAGATAAATGAAATTTCGCATGTGGCTTTCTAACTCTAGAGATTAAAGCCGACTCCAAAAGTTTGGGGTTTCAATAAATATTGAATGCATTTATGAACATCAGAAATAAGGATAGTATTAATTTAACTGAAACACGCAAAGCTTTAAAATATTAAGAAAAGAGTTCCATTTCGATATCAAAATAATTATCAAAGGGACTATCTAAAGTCTCAAAAAGCAAAAAAATTTACCCACGAATATAAGACACAATAAGCTGAAAATTGCCATGCAGCGAATAGTCTGGCATTCGATAGCTTTATAAGCAAGAAATAGCTTTTACCAGAAGCATTTCCAATTTATTCCTGAAACAAAAGTAAGCATTATTGCGTAGGGTTTCTATTACACTCTCAGCAGGTTTATTTCTTTCTCAAGAACAATATTAAAAGCGAGGGGTTGCAATCAACTGCTTCTGAAAGTGTCGAGTTAGCGCTTTCAAATGTTAATATCTTTAGACTATCTTTGAAATCCATATAACAACAAACACAATCCATATAACCAAAAGCAGTAAACCCCAATCCATCTCGTAACCCATGTTATTAAAGATGGTCTAAAGATGATGATAGGTATTAAATGACTATAATAGGCATTAAATAGAAAAGCATTTTCAGTCAAAGGAATAAAATACCTTTTGTATATTAGATATATTCCGGGTTGTTGTTTCATTTAAATTCAATTTTTTGCTATATGTCATACTTTTTTATCCGATGCAATTTGTTTTTTGAAACGAAATGCTGACTAGAAGACGTTAATTACTTCATTCAGACATCCTTCAAGATCAATTTAAAATTCTAGTGAATCTAAAAATTCCGTTATGAACGTCTGATGCAGCATCCAAAAACTTTTTCATTAGATATTTTTTATTCTAGCCTTTCTTTATTTATTTCTTTTATTTTTATATATGTCGGAAAATTTATGTTAGAAGTGGAAAATGCCAACATTTTAAATGTACCTTCAACATCCAATATCAACCTTCTGATCGAACGAGAGTTCTATGTAAATACATTTGTTGTTTTGCATAGAATTTAAATCCAATTGTATCCCTATTTAATGTAAAAAATTCAAGCTATAAAATAACCGCATATCCACGAGTGCGCCGTTGTCAAAGAGTTGATGATGTTAAATAGTGATGACGAAATATAAAAACGTTTAATTTCTATTAATATCTCAAAGTTTGGGTGCGAATTATATTTAAAAAGTAATTTCCTTCATTTTAAAGATACAATAGTATATTTTCTATCACATTTTGCAACCTGAATTGTTTTCATTCAATGCTGTTTATTTTGTAAAACACGGATTTGCATCGTATTGCTTTTTTTAAGAACATAGGAACCATGTTATACGGGATTACCTTTATTTTATTAATTGTTAAAGTGGTATCCCAACTTATAGTCCACGCCGTACATTTAATGAGTCTGTATACATGCCAGAAGTATTTATTCCTTGAATTTGATTGATATCTTTATTGGTGAAATTAATATTTCGTGTTAATGAGTTTTCTAACTTTTTTTCTCGTAAGAACGAGCTGTTACACACTTCGATTAGCTTAAGCTGTAAAATTCACATTCCGGCAAATGAGCATCATCAATAAGATCATTTCAATTTTTATAGTTCTTTTGCGTGCAAAACCATGAAAATAATTCTTCCCGTAGTGTATAAGGTCGTTAAAAGCGTAACGCATAACCTGGTTATCAGTGTAAAACATCGGACTTCAGCTGTACAGCTTAGAAAGTATCCGAGGTAATAAAAATTTCTAATGATTTTTTTCGCATTTATATGAAAGAAGTAGATTAAACCGTAAGCCGATTAGCTTATTGAAGCGTGATGATTAGGTTCCATTCAGACAGTTATAAAGCCACCAACACACAATAAAGCTATCATTTCTTAATTGACTCAGTGACATTTCCTCCACTCGTTATGGATGTCTTTATTCTTTTTTCGCTTGCGATTTATGTAACGCTTCGTTAAATTTACAAAAAAGAAGAAAGATGGCGTAATAATTTGTCTCAAAATTTATGGGCGTATTTTATATTTTTGATTAGTTTTCGATGATAATTTTTTCTTGAAATACTAGTTTTAAAAGTTGGAAATGTCCTTTCCTCGACATAAATGGTTTCAACATAAATGGATAAAAATAATATAAAAGTATTCAGAATTTTCTTTTGCGGTAACGGTTTTAACATTGCTAATTTTTTACTTAGTGATTTCCATGATATCCTTTGGCAACTTACAATTCCTTTATACACTTTCCATCCCAAAATAAACAAGTTAAAACTAAACATCCCAAAATAAAACATTTTTATACCAAGTTAAAAAAATGAGAATCATTTCAATAAGGGTAGAAAATCGCCAAAATATTTATTTTCTTCGATTCTCATAACATTAAAAAAAATCTCCTTTACAGCCATAATAAAGTGAGGAAAAACATATTTAATATTTTCACTGGGGAAAATGGATTTCCGCATGTGAATAAACGCAATAACAAATGCATATATAAAATTTTTCCAGGATGTGAGTGGCAACAAGACTGTTGACAACATCTTCGCAAATATGGTGCGTTGGTGGGTAATAAAAACGTAAAGCACGTGGTAACGTGGGTATTGAAAACGTATTATTTTGTACAGTAAAACACCGTATATACGTCTTTCAAGGCTCTAACGCGAAACGACATATAAATGAAAAGACATATAATCGAAATCTTACTAATTAACTTTGATTATTACAAGTTTGATGCCACTGATGCAAATTATCTTAAAGTATTAATTAAAATTTTTTTTTAATATAGCACTAATAAATTTTTTTAATATAGCACTACATAATATGGAAATAATGATTAAATTTTAAAATTAGACATTTAACATAAAAATGAAGAAAAATCATACGTTTATTGCATATCTTGATTATTAGTTATGTCTTATACGATTTATGTGCATGCTGGTAGGCGTTTAATTAAAAAGTCTTTAAGCGTCAGCTGGCGTGCTGAATGTCTGTGAAGATTAAGTACAGTATTATGAATCGAATTAAATTCATTGAATGGGTTTGAAGTTTATCAATGGAGTCCATTTCGTCTTTAAAGGAAGGTGAATAACTTCATCGTCGCTTACAATAGCGCCAGACAATATGTCTTCTATTAACTCATCAATTACGAATAATTTCGAAGTCATGATATCTTCACGTACATATATCGTTATCGTTCACGTACTAGAAAGGAAGAAATTTTCACATTTTATAACGGGGGAAAACTACGCATAACGAAGCATTGTGTCGTATAAACGACGTACAATGAATACGAATGAACTGGGATTGTGATGAAATGACGTATAAATGTAAACGACATATAAGTGAGAAAAGCATAAACGGTGCCTTATTGTACTTCTTTCCATTGGCCAATTTGTTGCAAAATTTGATACTGATGCATTATTTTGGTGATAAGACAGCATGCTGTATTTCATTAATTGATTGCATCATTAATTGTTTCATTAATCCTATTGATATACACCCGGAAAAATAACCAGACATATTCACTCACATAATTTTAAATATGAATTTTTCCGTCTCAAAGAGGCCTAAAATGTCGAAATTCAATACCTTTTATTTTTCGATGATTACCATATTTAATTTATACAGGTTGTCCACTCTAATCTTGGACCAAAGGCCGTGGTGGCCTAGTGGCAATGTCTCAGCCTCTGGGCCAGAGGGCCCTAGGTTCGAAACCTGAAGACCTGTCGTGTATTGAGCCTGTTGCGAGTTAAATCATAACAAGGGATCTAAACGTCTTCCATATGGTGTGGTGTATATGTTACTGTGAAACACCGATATCTGACAAATGTCGATACTCTCCGGTGAATGTCAGTTTCGGTGAATGTTGATAATCTCCGGTGAATGTTTGTGGCATGTGTCGACATTCTCCAATTTCAGTCTTTCACAATTTACACAACCCACCCTACTGTGTTGAAGGCGAAAGGAGCCGGAGGGCAATAGAACCAAACGCCGGAACGAGGAGGACACTGGCCACCAACGCATTTATTAAAATTTTGCAAATTTCACCGTAACATTGGTGGAAATTAATTACATAGAAAAAGAATTTCTAAAAAAAAATACATTTCTTTCATTTGATTACATTAGTTAAGACAGTCATCATCAAATAAAATTGAGTAAAGTTGACATAACACAGGATAAAAGATAACTCCACTATATAAGATTGTACAGAGTTTAACTGAGGAAAGCCCGAGCTCTCTCTTTTTTTTTTGAGGATGCACACGGAGAATCCAACACCCCACTATCGATCTTGGACGCATCTTTGTACACCTCATATTTGTTTTTCTCAACTCTATCTCTAATGTTAAGTACACGTATATCTAGAGGAATATCTGAGAGTTTAACAAAAAGATCTAATTTTGGTATCTCTATATTGTCTATGAGTCCCCCAGTGCGACAGGTCCAAATTTGTAATTTTAAAAATTCCATTTTTGCTGTTAGATGCAGAGGGGGAATACCAGAGAAAATATTCAATGCCTGTTTGGCGGTAGGCCTATAAGGCCTCATCATTTTCAAAAAGACCACTCTTTGCATAGTATGTAGCCTCTTGACCTGTTCTTTCGTAAGGGCACTGCGCCAGACACCAGCGCCATAGAGCACAGCACGTCCAATAGCAGTCAAGACCAAGACTTAATTAAATTCTTATTGATATTCCAATTTGATTTGATAATTCTATTAAAATTTTTAGTTAAGCTGTAGGCTTTGTATGTAAAGATAGAATATAGGGAAGCACGTCAACCTGCTATCCAAAATTATTCCCAAATACCTTAAAATACTTTCGATTTTATCATTATGACCTTTAATTTTAAAAATGGGGTTTCTGTTGGCGATGCTTTGATCCTTTCTTTGCCTATATTGGGTGAGAGATATTATTGCTAATCCCCGGCACTTGTCGATCCACGAATTCAGTTTCAATTCTTCTAATTTACCATGGATCAAGCTAAGGCGATCACTTGTGTTATCCTCAAGTTCTTTTCTGACTCTGCCGGCCGTAACAAGCGCCAGGTCATCATCGAAGGTTTTAATAAAATATTTATCATTACTTAGTTCTAAAATACTATTAATATAAATATTCCACAGGCCTGGCTCTATCACCGAACCCTGTGGACATCCTTTAAAACACTTACACTCTGTTGTCATTATTTCATTCTTAAAAACCACTGTTCTGTCCAGCATATAAAAAAATATGGAATTTCTGCAAACTCTGGGCTATAAACTTAAAAATTATATTATTATCCGGGGTATAATGTTATAAAATTCAAAAATTTTAAAATGCACCCACCAGTCCATGCTATAAAATGCTGCCTTAATATCGAGTGAAACCACGGTAGCTGGTGTGATGTGGAAGTTTAAAGAGGGACGTGCCAGCTCAAGTATCGTCCTCGTCATCTGACCACGGATCAAAATTACGAGGTCCAGGCTAAAATATACCTTGTGTTGCTTCAAAACGGGACATTAATATAACTAAACTAATAGTGGCCCAGTAGCTAATTTCTAAACCGTCAGAGACAGGCTTTAATTTCAGATGGAAAAAAGTTGTGAATTACGTAACGAATTATTTTTTATATTGCATGAGTCAATAAAGTACTCTGAAAAAGTACCGGTACTAAAAAAATTACGAGATTTAAATTTTTATTCAGTCCCCCGGCTCTATTAGTCATATGTAGTGAAATATTCTTGACACACTAACATTTCAAACAAAAATTATTCCACTCTTCTGAGACTAAAACTGACCGAATTATGAAGCTTTGAATAATAATATTTTAGACCATTTCAATGGCCGCCTCGAGGAAAATCCTCCGATCAAAGGACATCGCTTGCTCGAGGCGGCTATTGATTGCCTTAAAAAATTAAAATTAAATTCTAAACTTCATAATTCGCTCAGTTTTAGTATCAGAAGAGTGGAACTTTTTCTTTCAAAATGTAAATTTTTCAAGAATACTTTACTAAATATTATTAATAGGACCGGTAGATTGTATTAAAATTTAGTTTTCGTAATTTTTTCAGCAGCATATTTATTGTCTAATACGACATGAAATATGCTTCATGTCTTTTAAAGCATTTTTCGAATTCGAAGTATATGTTTGTCTCCAACAATTTATAAATTAGCTATTGGCCCACATTTAGAGTGTGCATATTTCGTATACAAGAAAACATAAAAATTGAAAAAAACCATCAGATTGACGTATTTATTACACAAAAGTTACGACATCGTATCATTATCACTATTTCGTTTGAATCAATTGCATTGTGGTGTAAATTCCTATCCTAATTAATTTGTCATCGTTTAAATTCAGAATTGCCTTTTCAATTAAAGATTGCTCTAGTCTCACCCTATTTTTAATATTTTTATACAATAAATGGGCTTTCTTATCTTTTATCAGTGTCTGTTTGAGTTTAATTCTTAACTTTTAAATTTGGAGTGTCGTATCAAACACCCTTGCAACGCTAAAGTTGGAAAATGGCAGACATTTGAAGAATAATTCAAGAATTTCGGACGAAAACTTGTGGAAAAGATGGTTTTTAATATTTAACCGTCGCACACAAGTATTGCTCTAATTGTGCCATTTTATCCCTAGTTATTTTTACTAGACAGAGTTTTTGCCCAGAATGGTTCTAGTTTCTGATGATTTCATCTCCGTCACGTGACATTATTTTCCTAAAAATGGATTTTTTTTTTAAACGGTGAGAAAATTCAGTAAATTCTTATTTTTCTGTTTCTCGTTGTGGTTTACCATCTGGGATCGACGGAAAACAACAGAAAAATGAAATAATTATAAATAAGAATTTATTGCCAGTCAAGATGGTCTATTGAAATGTAATACAACTAAAATTGGAATTCTTGGGGAAGAATTTATTTGTTGTTTTATTCGCTTCAGCCTTGAAGTATAAATCTCATTGTTGTCACCTGTTCATCAAGGTTTAATCTTTATTATTTTGCTTCTTTTGATCTCAAGTGAATACGTCTGCTCTTTTCTTTTAAATATGATGGTCAAAAATCAAACAGATATATTTCAGTTCAAGAATCATGAATATATTTAATGCTGCTATATTTTTATTGCCCACTTCTACTCTGCTTATCCAAAGGGTGTAAAGCATGTCACGAGTCGGAGGGAAGAAAAATTTCAAAACAAATATTAGTGTTATACAATACAATATAAAAAATATAAGTAAACAATACAATACAAAAAATTGGGTGGTACAATAAAAAACAATATAAGTAAATACAATGCAAAATACAAATTTCAATATAAATACAATAAAATGCAAAAAACAAATATAATAAATAATTAGAAACATAAATTATGAATAAATACAAAATATACATAATAAATGCTGTTATTTAAAGATTCAGGCAGAATAACGAGAAAAGTATCATTTTTTAAAACAAAGATATGTGCATTTGGAGAAACTTGTCTTTTATATCAGTGCCTTTATATTTTGTCTGATTAGTTTGTGATATAATTGCATCACCAGAGTAGGATGAATAAAATCACTAAAAATCATATCCACACCGGCTAACAAATATAGACCTTTGATTTCTGTGAAGGGCGGCTCAGAAACGCTCGATTTCCTTCTCAGAGATAAGAGAAATACCCCATCCCTCCACACACAATGATAGATCGTATCCTTAAGGAGTTGATGAGCAAAGAGAACTCTTCTTAGATGGCTATAAGGGGTATTTTTTATAGAAGGTAACAGGTTAGGCTCTTCCTTCCTTCCTTCAGGGTGAACTACTCTTTAGGACAAAGTTTGCACCTCGGATATTAAATCAAGTGGATATTCGGACATTTCGGGCGATCGCCGTACTTTGCATGAGTGGGTGTTTCGGGCACTTTAGTATTGAAAGAGTTAACACACAGATAGCCAAAAATGCACAAATTTAATGAAAGTTCATTTCGTATCTTTAAATTAGTAAGAATTTGAAAAAATTAATGAATATTTCATTTCTTGATTCAATTCTTCCACATATGTACCATGGAATTGATAAATTAATGAATATTTGATTTCTCGATTCAATTCTTCCGCATATGCCCTATGGAACTGATAAATGTGTGAATATCTCCATTGAATGCCATAACACATTTGCCTTATTTGGAAAAATCCAGTCAGCATACTCATGACTTTCGAACATGGCCTAAAGACTTTTGAATGGAGCAATTCTGGCGATTTTGTGGATCATGAAATCACAAGAACAGCTTGCATATCTTTCCAGATGTAGATAGTTGCTTTTGAATAAAGTAATGGTATGGTGGGTATTCCGAAGTGTGCTGGCCTGCACAAACGAATCTTTGTGTGTCAACGAGCTTCTAAAGTGTCCAGTGGGGTACATGTCGTAATTCACCCTCCTTCAGCTCATGCCTCTATTCCGTCGAAAGTAAACATAATATGCAAACTCGATATTAAATCCAACCTGATTACAAGACCGGCTATGGAAGCCTGATACACGTTAAATCTGGCGATGCGTGCCAAACCAAAGTATGTTCCTTCTTGGATGTTTGAAAAGAGGGGCCCCAGTCCAAGCGTCGGCCTTGGCATCTGGCCATGGTTCAAAATCAGGAGGTCCGGCCAAAAATAGTAATAGTGTAGCTTCGGAACGGGATGTTATTCTAACTTTGCGTTTGTTATAATTTCTGTAGATTAGATTTCATTTCAAAACTCGATTCATTGTTGGTGCATTGTGTACTATTTCGTCGCTTAAGAAGCAATACCATCTATGTCAATTTTATGAAATTTCAAAGGGGAAGAAAATGCTCAGTTTTTCGAAACCAGTAAAGAATATTTCTGAATTTATTTAACACTTGATACATACTTGAGACTACATGTTCCTACCAAATGCGAAAAAAATTCAGATACATCCGTTTATTAGTTGCGAAAAACTGAGTATTTTCTTCCTCTTTGAAATTTGAAAAAAATGAGATAGGTGGTGTTGCCTGTTAAGCGACAAAATACAATTATTCGATGTACGTGTGATTAACAGGAACAACAGTTAAAGGGTTGAGTGTTTCCTATTACAGTTTTTTCAGCATATTTAGAAAAGCAATTCTGCTTGAAATCTAGAACTAAATTCTCGTAGGATACATATTAACCGTGCATTTGTTTAACATACGTCTAATTTATACTGAAAAAAAGAAAGACAAAGACCAGAAATATACGAGGCTGTTACTTTTATACCATAACATAAGAAAAGGATTCTCTAAATAATATAGGAACGTGTAACAGAATGCCGTAGAAATGCTTGTGCAAATTAAGGCAAAAATATGACTTTTTTTTAATTGATGGAGGATTTGCTATTTTCTTTCGTATCATGACTTGTTTAAAATGATTCGCTATTATCATCATTATTAAAGTAACACCTGCCCTTACAAACAATGCCGTCTTCGAGTTATTAACTTATAAGCGTGATTTTTAATTTATAAAATGTCAACACATTCATTTGCAATGCTTAATAAGGAAATACGTTTTGTCTTTAACGACATATATAGATTCACAACCAATCGGGTCTTACTTCGCAATTATATGAATATTACACAATATTCATATATAATTTTGCATTTATACTTTATTCTATTTGATTTTCCGTTTCTTGTAGTTGTTCGGCTTTTTCAATTATGAATGAAGCAAATTTCATCTGAAACATGTGAAAGCGCTTTCATTAGATATCGTGAAGAAGGCTTTCAAGAAATGTTCATTTCCTCATATGCCAGATTACCACTATATAACAGTGCAATAGTAATAGAATATATTAAAACTAAGTCATAGATAAAATGTTTGTGTACATGAAGATTTTTTAAATTTATAAGCTATAAAATATATTATGAATACGATTAATCTTCCGTCGGGTGAGATGAAGCACCCATATTTTTTTGTGCTTAAGAGCGGGTTTCACCATTAAAGGTGTGGGACTCTAGTAGCTTCCTGGGTCCCTACCACTCATACCTGGGTATCGTGGTTTTTTCTCTAGTACTCTTTTGATGTACGTGAGAGACACGTTAATCTGGCAGAGGATTTGCGACCGATTACGTTTTTATTTTTTATTTCCCAAATTTTTCACAATATTTCTTTTTATATACCTGAGAAGTTCGTATATCCATGTCCTAGCCCATAATTCAATGATATTGATCGTTATTTCCAAAATATTGCATCAAAAATGTCGAATTATCGCAGGCTCTCAATGAAAGTATTTGCTATTGCTAAGGAAATTTACGGGAAAACAAACGTCAACTCCCTCCTGAATTCTTCGACATATTGTTAGTTGAAATTGCAAAGAAATGCTAAAAAGTTATTTAAAAACAAAAATATAACTTTGTAGGACTGAGTAGTTCAGTTCGATAAGCTTTTCCTTCAGTCTAAGCAAAAATTTAACTTTAATCTCATAGATGAGTTCCTCCCGATCGTGTTAGCATCTGTATTGTCCCCGATCGTGTTAGCATTTGTATTGCCCCCCGATCGTGTTAGCATCTGTATTACTTTGCCCTCGATCGTGTTAGTGATTCGTTTTGTCCCCAATCGTGTTAGTACGTGTATTGTCCCGATCGTGTTAGCATCTGTAGTCTGATCGCATCATTTCGATCGTGTTAGCATCTGTATTGCCTGATCTGTAGATGTTATGCATCGTAGCATTGTTGCGCCGATCGTAGTACATGTGTATTGCCCCTGATCGTTGTTAGATTTGTATTGCCCGATCGTGTTAGCATCTTTATTGTCCCCATCGTGTTAGTGCATTTGTATTGCCCCCGATCGTGTTAGCATTTGTATTGCCTCGATCGTGTTAGCATCTGTATTGTCCCCGATCGTGTTAGCATGTGTATTGCCTCTGATCGTGTTAGCATTTGTATTACCCCCGATCGTGTTCGCATCTGTATTGTCCCGATCGTGTTAGCATTTGTATTGAGCCTGACCGAAATTGCAGTTAAGTATTTATATCAGCAACTCACGCTTTTACGATTTTTGCTTAGATCTCCAGATATTTGATTTAAAAAACTATTTTCTACGTTTTATGAGACACTAATAGAAGCGCGCTTTTAAAAACTTTTTCGTTTTTGTAATTGAGGCTTTTTATTATTTTTTTTTCTTTTGTGCCAACAGAAATCTATTCTACCGTAGAAGTTCTCATGTACTCCAGTTCCTTTTATTCCCGATAGATGTATAAACATCGAAAGACGAATTATCTTGTTTGGAAGAGAGTAATATTCGAGCATGGTTATCTTTATTCTCTAGAAAAATGATGACTTTTATCGAATTCTTCAAACATCCTTCCAATACATTTGATCCTTTGAAAACTAGTCTTCAAGAAGACACATCGGTAAAAATCACGAACTATTTCAAGCAAGAGCTCCATGATCAATATAAAGCCTTCTTTCATCGTTAGATGTTCTTCTCAGAGAAAAAAATATGCTCGCCTTTTATTTTATAACCACCATGAGAGTGATTAAATTCAATATGTTCTTTTAAATTTGTAAATAAGAAACTCTATGTTGAAATATACTGGAAAGAGAATCAACCTACGTGATACCACAGCCATAGGACAAATTGAAACATACTTCATTTAATATTTAAATGGTATTTATTTTTAGTTGTTCTGTAACGTCATGTCCTTTTCCTCCAGCCAGATGCCTAACGGATTCCAAAATTACATTGTCATGCTGCATTTAGAAAGACCTTGAAAATATGAACTAATTCCTTGCAAGAAAAAAATAGAAGAATATATTTATGTACAAAAAAATGCTTTATTTAAGCCGAATAAGTGAATATGCGATCATATTTATGTTAACAATAAAAGAAAAAATTCAAACATCAAATAAATATTTGTTATTTAGATGTTGAGATTGATTATAATATTTTATTAAAATCAAATTTAACTTTATAAATTGTCGCAACATTTTTGACAGATAAGCAATATTCTGCAAAAATTTTATATTCGGAATTGTTGCTATAATATTATAGAGCGAATGAGAGGGTTTTATTTACAAGATATTATAGAAACTAATTTTTGTACACAATAACGCTAATGATATAAATATTTATAGTGGAGTCCATTAGGCATTTTGAAAATTGTTGATTTATAAATTTTATGCATATATATTACAATATAAACACGTGAAATATCTTTAAAACTAAATATGTTATTTTTGAAAAATTTTAAAAATACGAAATTTTTCAAAATTTTAAAATGTTCCAGGCGAAGTAATTTTTAATTTTTTCTCTTATCAAGTTCTCTTATCAAGATACATTTGGAACAAAACTGGATATTATTTGTTAATTATATTTAAAAATTAATATTTTAGAAATATTTTTATGCATATGCACTGAATTTTCATAAGAATTTTGTGTTTTCTGAACTAAAATTGTCTTTTAACTATCGAAAAGAACTCGAAACGTAAAATACACGCACAGTTTTACTTTATTGTATAATACAAATCTTTATTATAAATTTTACGTAATTACCTCACAAATTAAGATATCTGGAACATTTTAAAGATATTTTAATCTGGAAAAGCATCATTTCAAGAAAGCTCATTAAAAATACGCTTACTCCTTTGAACCCATTAAATATTTATTATATTTATCAATACATGTTATAAGGCTATTTTAATGACGTATAAGAATATATTTTGGAGATAAAATGTTAAAAAAGAGATTTCATATTTTGATACTTCTTACTAATCTCAAAATCCACTGGCCCCTTAAGAAGGGCATACATCTAGAATAAATTTCTAAAGTACCATTTAATTTAGAACATTTATTATAATATTTTTATCCTTTTCGAAGTAGTTCCATTAAACTAGCTGCTCATGTAAAACAATAAAACAAAGTAATGGATTTTGTCTTCAAAACAAATATTGATAATCTCAATTTTTAAGCAAACATAAAATTATAGTCTAACCACTAATCGTCTTTCTTGATATTTCTTTAGGCGCTTAATAAAATTATATCCTTCCTGACAAAATTTTCACGCATACCATAGTGGGAAACAAATATTTAAGAGGTTTGTTAAGTGAGTGTATGACAAAACTGGAAAAGCAACTGTACAGGTTACATTTTGGAAAGTTTTAATTTATAGGTCTACCTAGTTTTCCAATTCTCTGTTATTTCTAATCCTCTGCGAAATTTCCACCCCCTTTCGTTAAGTGTGATTGATTTCTCACCGGCTGCGCACACTTTTTTCGTTCGAGTGGCTCGCCCAGATGGGTTGGGGAAAAGGAGGGTTTTCATAGAATTCGGACAGTGCCATCTGCCTTTGTGGTTTTTGAGAATTGAAGGGGAAATTCAATTATCTTTGAAAGAGGAACTCGGACGTTCTCGTATTCTGAGGTCACTTTATTCCAATGGTGTTATGAATCAGAGGATTAAAAAGTTATTTCTGCTAACTATATAAAGGAAATTGATGATTTAAATTTTAAACAATAAAGCAGAGAAAGAACAAAAGTAAATTAATATGATTTTAATTTTAAATAAGTATGTGATGCCGCTTTACTTAAAATTCTACCAAAATTAAAATAATATGTGAAAATACATTAATCCCCATTTTTTTGTTAATTTATGTGACAGAAAAACTGTAAGATGGTTGAATGATGCCATATACTTTGGGACCCTGTTTTTGATACTATGTTGGTATATAAAAATGGTCTATAAGAATTTAATCAGATTGCATCTAAGTTCAATTGGTAGGTCCGTTAGCATTAAAAAAATAACGCTAAAAAGTGTTTACCTTCAGAATAATAATGCAGTTTCAGTATAAATCTCTAGTGAATGAAGAAAAAATAGAACTTCTGGATAGCGACCATTTCGCTAAATATTATAAAACTATTAATTATGAATTTAGACACTTGTGATTGGCTATGAAATAGTTCATTTTATTTTAGAATATTATTTCTTTTTTGTATATTGAAATTTGAGAGTTGTTTGAAGGTAATCTGTGTTACTATAATATATAAATGTATCCTCATTTATGTGCTTATTTGATGAATCGAATCTATTTTTCGAATTAAAGGAGGGGTTATGTTTACATTTCGAGATTATCTTGCATTTGGTGCTCTGGTTTAGCGATGAAACTCGCAGCTAGAATCATATAGCGGCTAGTTGAGGACATAGGCAATATAAATGTGTATAGTTTGCATAAGAAATATTTGATGTGGAAGAATTGGAAGTAGAATACCTCAGAGCTACAAATTTGTTACATAAACTCTTCTTCCACATACCCTTTTACTTAGTTTAGCTACCATGACATCCGGAGCACGACGAACATTCATTCATGATTTGCAATAAGTTAGAATTTTTTTTCCATGCCTTTAACTGTGTAGATAGCAAGATTTGAAATAATCTTATTTTTTCGTCAGTCGCACTACAGTCATGTGAGGATGGAATGTCTAGGAAAACTAATAAGGAGAGTAGCGTCTGAGCAGTACGCATTCCTAATTTTTGCTCAAACTGACATAACGTATCATAAAATCGTACAAATGCAAATACGCAGAATCCACCTCAAAATTCCTTTCTCCTTAAAGTGTCCCTTTTATTTGCAACTAGCCGCCTTCGGCGTACAGCTTGTTCACCGGGAATATAATTTCAATTGAATCTTGTATCATTTTATATTCATGGTTCCCTTAACAACGTCAGCAGATCGTAGTAGGTATTTAACCCATGTTCTTTTAGTAGCCTTGCATCTGTTCTATTCATTGTCTACATAAATGTCCCTAATTGAGCCAGATAACTGACCATGCCATGTAACATCTAATTGCAAGATGTCAGTGCCATCTTCAATTGCTTAATCCTCTTGTAAAATATGCATTTGATTTCAACATCAAAATGGCGCAACGCATTTTATGGCTAGCGACATGCTTGATGAATTAAAAAATGCTGAAAAAAGAATGAAAACAAAGCAGCTATAATCATTCAGCGTACTGAATATATTTTTTCATATACCTAATATCTCAATAAGCTTGGTTTGCAGATTCCACAAAAAATTTGATGAAATGAAATATGAAAGCTAAATGTATTAGAATATTAACTTAGCTTTTAACAACGAAAGAGAAATACGGAATTAAATGTTTGTTTAAACAATGTAAACGGTTTCAATTGCTTTGCAACAATGAAATTATTGTTGCAAATTATGCCAATAAATATTTTAGAAGGTTATTAAAATTAGAGAAAAAATTGTGCGTCAAATTAATTGATATCATTGAAAAAGTAAGTTTTGCAATTTCAGGTGGCGTAAAAATGATTTTCATGCTGTATTATTTCCAGAAGTTATTAATTTTAAGAAGAATTAATTAATTTTCTTAATTTTTAATTAATTAAATTTTATAAAAAGGCTCCGAGGTGCACATTACCACTCTTCAAAGTCTATTTGTGCCAAATCCCTTAGCTCTAAGTGCAGCGGTCTGCCCTGTAGAAGACTAAAACACAGACGCACATATTCTCCTTTATTATTAGTAGAGATGGCGAGGAATCCATGTCAAATGGTTGGTGAACTATATAGAGCCAGGACATATCTGATGGGAGAAAGTTTTTTAAGGCAAGGCGATTGATAACCTTTGATACAGAGACAGAGATATATTGGGATATGGATCTTCATATCATTCACTTCGAACTGGAGAATAAGGAGAACTTCGAACCAAACCCAGATAGCAATTTTAGTTTACATCAAACTTGCAGAAAGCTTGCACTGCAAATCTGCAAGCTTGCAGTAAGGTTGATACGACAAGAGTGCAAACTTGAAACAAGCTTGCAGAAGCGACGAAGTCACCACGCGACGAACTTGCAGCAAGTTTGCGACGTCAAACTCATTGCAAACATAGCGAAAACAGAGTACAGAAAAAACCTCGGAATAGAACTCGCGACCTACCGCTTCCAAAGCCGACGCTTTAACCAGCCAGATAAATTCTGAGAGGAGAAGATAGATTTCGTTAATACATCGCGCATACGATTTATTTTAATTTTTTTTCTTGATTTCATTAATTTTTTAAAAATTTTGTGTTGAGAACATGATTTGAAAGCAAAGAGACAGCGATTTTCGCTAATAACTACGTTTTGTTAGTAGAATAAATTATGAAATTAGGTTTCAAAAGTAATTACTTTTAAAATGGGACAAAATGTAAGTTATTATTTTTCAACAAGCGTTGACTGTTTTTTAGGTTTAATTTTGTTTATAAACGTTAAAATTTCAACATAAGAGAAAAAGGCGATATAGTTTTCTTTAAAGTGCGAGTTCTATATTTAGTAAAAATGGAAAATGTTTCAAATTTTTTTTTTATAAAAAAGTTAGTTTTTTCACAAATTATCATTGATTTATTGAATTAATAAAAAGAAGTACGGTCTAGGAGATGCTATTAAAAATCGGATGTTTTTTTAAAACAGAGACAAAGATAATTATCTCTTTGTGCTATCATCTTTGCATCAAACTTGTTTTGCAAACTTACAGCAAGCTTGCATTGCAAGGAGGGGTGGCGATTCTGCATTGTTAGTTTGCCACAAGTTCGCTTCAAGCTTGACGCGGCAAATTTTTCATGACAAGGTAATATCAAGTCAAAATCAAACTTGCTGCAAACTTACGTGCTATCTGGGAAGCGATCGGTGACTTTTAATACAGAGAGAGCTCCATTGAGAAATAGGTTTTAAACCATTTTCTTCGAACAAAGAGTTGTGAGAGGAAACAACTCTTGGAACCAAAGCGATCGATGATTTTTGATAAAGAGAGAGAGCTGCAATGAGTTTTCATATTTTTTATTCAAACCATTTATTTCGAACCACAGCAATCAGTTACTATTTATGCAGAGAGAGAGAGAGCTATATTGAAAGATTGACCCATAAGCCATGAAAATATTTTTACTATACTTGCAGCTTTCTATAATTATAATTTTGTGAATTTGTATGCAAATAAAAATTTGCAAAATTTATGATTTGCATTTACATTTTTTTAAATCAAATTAGGTGTGAGATTAGGAATTTTAGCAAATATCAGATGATCTTCGAGTCATATTTTTAACAAATTATTATTATACTAATTACCACTATACTATTATACTGAAAAATTACCACTAATCAACAGTTTGTTACGGAATTCCTCAATGATTCCTCTCCTGGCATGTTTTTTTAGTAAATTGACAAGTTAACATAGTTTTAATTCTATGTTGTACAAGGTTGTACTTTATAGGACTATAATTTTTACTAGTTCCCTAACAGATCTAAAATGCTTTATTATTTGTCAAATTTGGCAAAAAAAGAACTTGATAAAAGGATTTTAGCACTAGCTAAAAATCTAAAATTAAAACCAGTAATTTAAATTATCCTTACCTTTTTCCCACTATAAAATTTCATAAAAATCCATTAAATTTCAGATTTGTCACTTGTGGCACTGACTGCTATAATTATCATTTTGGAAAATTATTCTTCAAATTTCTCAAAATTATTCTTAACAAAATAAAAGAAGAAGAGAACTTTATCATTGACAATAACACTAAAATTTTGAATTTTATCAAAGAAAATAAAATTTATAATGTTTTTACCTTTGATTTTGAAAATCTCTT
>BGPR01002784.1:98083-161365 GCA_013235015.1 Araneus ventricosus | reverse complement strand
GACAGAAAAAAAAAGTCGAACCTGGTAAAAAAAAAAAAAACACGTGGCTTGTAAACTCATAATTTAACATTTAATCAGTCATATCATGAAAGAAAACAGATAGGTGCCTTCAAATCAATCAGAAAAATAAATTTAATTAATGTTCACTTACGTTGAAACATTCGTTATAAGTGAGTATTTAAGGAATTTTTTAAATTTCATTTTGGATGACTACAACTAGGAATTATTAAAAATAATATTAATATCCGAAACATGAAGCTAATTTTGAAATTACTTTGATTTTTGACAAAAAAAAATTGAAAATTGTTCCTTATCTGATATTATTTAAGTAGCAACAATTCATAATACATAGGCATGTTGCACAAACTTGTGCTGAACAATATTTTAGTACGTTTTTAGTTAATAAAATAAATATCGATTTAAAAGAATAAATTAATATTAAGGTACTCATTTTAAGAAAGTTAAGAAATCCACGTTTAATTAGGAAACAACAGAAAAAAATCAAAACCTTGTGGGAAAAAATAAAAACCACGTGGTCTTCAAACTGTCTACTCAATATAAATTTAACAACAAAGCAATATTAAGCTACTCGATTTAAGAAACTTAAGACTTCAACTTGTTATGAAGAAACAAGAGAAATCAATCTTCGAAAGAGGTGGGGGGAAAAAACCACGTGTCTTGAAACGTTCTACTCATAATTTAACAGTTTATTCAGCCATATCAACTTATAACATGAGAAAAAATCTGAACCAACGCTTTAAAACAATGTTTAACATATTCATAACCTTTAGAAAAATAAATTTAATAATAAAGCAATATTAAGATACTCAATTTACTAAACTTATGACTTCAGCTTGTTATGAAGAAAAGACAGAAAAAAAGTCGAACCTGGTATAAAAAAAAACCACGTGGTTTGTAAACTTATAATTTAACAGTTTAATCAGTCATATCATGAAAAAATACAGAAAAATACCTTCAAATCAATCAGAAAAATGAATTCAATTAGTGTTTACTAACGTTGAAATATTCGCTGTAAGTTGGGAGTCAAACAGATGAAAATGGTGCACGTGCGACTTAACAAGGCAGATGTGGAAGTGATACTGCTGAAATGAAAAGGGGGTAAACTTTCGAGATGACCTATGGTCACGGATGGGGGCCGGTTTGAAGGTCAAGTGATATGTTCCCGCATGCGCAGAAAGAGAAAAAAGAGGGGACAACGGCATACTGCTGTCCCGTCGGGAGAAGTATTTGTCATTATTCGCCTTTTCTGCGCATGCGTGAAGTGGGCTTTTTGCGATAAGTGGGGCTACTAGCTATGAATTCTGACGCCCCCTCTTCATACCGTTTTCAGAGGGATGTGTTTGAAAGTTTACAGAAAATTTACATTAATACTGATGATTCTCGGATTCCGAAACCCTCCTCGCTTTTGCGCATGCGCCAGGCAGAGTTAATTTCACGTAAATAGGGGTGAAGTGAGAAATGGTGGGAGAGATATTTACCTTCCACTTAGCCTCACCTAACAAAGAACTCCGGAAATATGTTCATCTTACGCGTTGCCTTTATCCGTTTCCGGAGTAAAATCGTCCAAATGTGCTTCATGAACGAGCTGATGCTACGGAGCCATTTGCTACATCATAAACCAAAAACTTTTGCTCATCTTGCTTTGAAACTCAAAAAAAAATGCATTACTTCTGGAAAGAATTAGATTCCTTTATAATGAACTTGAAAAGACAAAAAAGGAGAAGGAGAAAAATTAGAGAGAAAAAATGAAAGCGAAAGCGCAAATTAGCCGTATTTTAACCGAAAATAAAAGTTGGAAAGGTAAACTGAAAAAAGTATCGAAAATAGAAGAACATTTAAAAAAAAATATCTTAACATCAACATAGATATATGCCGTAATAGAAAATAAAAGCAAAATCAAGTGGACAGCAAAAGATATTTCGAGACATTTAATTATTCGATCTATTTCCAGGCGGTCTTATTTATACTGGCGAAATCCAGATAGGGATACGATTTCCCAATGCTAGCACATTAAACAGATGCTGTTCAAAATTTTCTTGTAGACCTGGCATGCTTCTTGATGTTTTGCTGGTTATGAAAAAAATACTAAATATATATAACTGCATTATATTGATTACATATTTTAAGTATAATCATAAAATGAATACATAAAAATTACGTAAAAACGTATGTCTGCTTCGCAAGTAGTTACAATCCATTATTTTGATAATAATTTTTTCTCTCAAATAAATAAAAAATGATAGAAGTAAACAAATAATCCATTTACTTCAAAAGCAAATATTTAATAGTTCGAGCCAGTTGGCTTTTTCAATGAGTGGATAGTGTATGCCGACTGAAGCTGGTTTTCATTTTTTTTCCTTTCCCGTACATATTTTGTGTCAAAAAAGTCTCAAATAATTTATTGAAATGGTCGTGTATCTGATTGATCTCACTCCAAATACTGGCATCCAATTTTAAATATAAAGAAATAACATTAACATCAAAACCCTCATAGGAAAGGGAATTTCGTATTTTCGAGCGCGGAGTGTCAGCATGGTGACGTCACGAAATTCCTCCACTGGTTCTTCGCTGAAGCCTCTATGAACCTGCCCTTGAAATTCTCTAGTCATGCCCTGGGTTTCGACGTCTCGTGTTCTCCCCGATGTGTCCTTGAGCGTAGGGAGTAGATGCGAGGCCCTGCACAAAAATCTTGTGCAGAAGTCTTCACTTTTCGCGCACAGCCTCGGTAGATGCCACTTCTTTACGTCTCTTCACTTTTCGCGCACAGCCTCGGTAGATGCCACTTCTTTACGTCCTGACAACCCCCCAAAAAGCGATAACAGTTGTAATGCTTAATTGTCTTTTAGGCGATGCAAATAGTTTTTTTTTTTTTTGCGTTTGTATTTTAGCTGTTCTTTCATTTCCGCTTTTGGCTTAGTACTTGTCGTTTGTTTCCATGGATACCAATACTTCGGAGTATTCTAGTAGTAATGTTCATTTGTGAATATAGTAAATAATTGTGTTAGGAGTGTTATATGTGGATGAAATAAAATTCACTTATGGAAATGGATTTTCGTTTATTGAATTTTCAAATTAGCATCAAGTATATGCTATATATAGCTTCAAAAATCTTTTTCTTCTCCAATTATTTTGTTACATGTTTGTTTTTTTTTTTCTCCTATTTACTGTTTAACACTGTAGTACAAGTTGATCAGTTGGATAAAATATTGAGAATAGCGACGTATCTACATAAAATTATGTATAAAGTGTATCATTCTGTATTTTTGAGTAAAAATATTAATTCTCAAATTTTTTATTATATGTCATATGCGTGCCTTATTATCAGAAGTGGTCAATGTTACCAATTGGAACATTGTAAAAATAATATATAAACGTTTTTTCTTACGATCTTGCATGATTGATAGTTTTTAAGTTTAGAAATAGAAGATAAAATATGCAAAAAATAATTACACCTGGATCTGAATTCTTTCTGTAATGGGTTAAATGGATTTTTTAAATTGCTTAAAAATAAGCATGCATGGTCAAAAACGAAGACAATTAAGTTGAAATTCAAGAACTGAATTCTTGCTTTTGAATAAAATGTACTCATGTTTTATTCAAATATACTCATACAGATAAGCGCTTGGCAAATATAATTGTTAAATAATTAATTTTTCCCATATGCATTTTTATATCTTTCTTAAGCAACTGGGTGTCTTATGCGACACGTTTTATAGAAAAATTCCTTCGAAGATCCGTTTCTACATGCAAATGTGATTAAATAACTGTGATTGACTTTTAGCATTGTGTAGTAGCGTGATTTCGTGAAAAAACAAACTGCAAGAAAACGGGTTTAAAAATTTCATTACAAAAATATTAAACTAAAATTAGCTTACATCAATGTATGTAGTTATTTTAAACAACATAACCTAACATAAATAAATCAGATGATTGCAATTTTACAATCATTTATAATTACCATAGTTT
The DNA here is from genome assembly GCA_013235015.1 of Araneus ventricosus. NCBI lineage: Eukaryota > Metazoa > Arthropoda > Arachnida > Araneae > Araneidae > Araneus > Araneus ventricosus. The sequence continues at coordinate 157,378 of BGPR01002784.1, read as the reverse complement.
GCAATAGCTCTAAATAAGTTTAACAGTAATTTAGATTTTTTTTTAAATTAAGAGCTTTCAAAATTTTTATTTATTACAATTTTCCACTCAATGCATTAACAAAACCATTCTCAATTCTATTTCTCTCTGTAAGAAATTTAAAAAAATGTACAGAACAAACTTTATCAAGACAGGAGACACAATACAGGCTATTTCATATTTTATTTTTCTGAAGAAGTTAGAAGTTGTCATTTTCGTGTAATTTATATCCACTGAATTCCAGAGACCCGGCTTTTCTCGAATTAAATCAATTAAAGCCGAAAACTTTTCAGCAGACCAAATATACTTCTTTGCATCTGTGGCGATAAGACGATTATGAAATAGCCAACTTTAACGAAAATCGCGCCCTAGTCGTCAATGACGTCACGAGCAAGTCGAACCTGATTGGTTCGGCAAAAGAAAAGAACCGATGTCGTTTCCCGGACTAATAAAATTGGTTCAAAGGAACTAGAAGCGTCACCCCTTTCCGAAGACGGGGGGAGGGGATTCCGTAGTGAGATAAGGCCTTATGCCATCCTGAGGCCGTGGCCACACGACTATTTCTACCCCAGTGTCTCACAATGGCCTTTTCCTCAGAGGCGGTATCCATACCACGGCCGGCTACAGCTGCGGTTTTTTAGATACGAATTCAGTTGTTTGTTTCTGCTTTCTAGTGCAACAGAGTGGCTCAGATTGGCGAATTCAAACAGTTGTTTATGTGAAACTTTTGATTCGTCAGAATATATAAATAAAAAATTCATTCCATTTATATCGTGTTTCAAAACGAAGCAAGATTGTTTATAATTTTATTAAAGTCAATTTTTCTGTTTCTGCTTTCTCTGTATTCAAAAGAACTGAATCACGGAGTTTTCACTTTTTCGTCCTATGGACGAGATTTCTGGTTTGTTTACTTACGTTAAAATTATCTGCTGGCATGTTGGACTTCCGCTTTGAAGAACCATTGACTTAGCATTACACAGGAAATACGTAGTACAGGCATTTAATGTAAACAAACAAAGCAGAAAACTCGTCCATTGAAGCTCTGAAGTGTGAAAGTATCAGCTTTAGTTTGCTGAAAGATTTCTCACATCTTTCAATAGATGATGGTATCCTCAAAAATATCTACAGAGCTATTTGACGAATCGTAAAGACATTTTCACACCTGAGAATAAATCGCAGAAACCCTTCGACTGTTTTTATCTTTTCTGGTACTCTTCCCTTTTAATTCAAAGATTCAAACATTTCATAAATAAATTATATATTCTTAAATATTTCCCTGACGTATGAAGATAATCGAAAGATTTCAATTTTATTTTGGACTATACTGCCCTCTTTAGCTTAAAAGGCGTATCTCATTTTTTTTAATATTTAATTTTAAAATATTTCCTACGTAGTAATGTCTGTGAGCTGCCCAACATTAATTCTAAGCAAAAAGGCCGTATCTTATTAAGAAATAGTAGAAAACAACTAATGAAAAAATGTTTGTGAGCAGCTCACAAACATTACTAAGTAGAAAAAATCTGAAATTATGTGAAATTTATAAATTATATATATATGAATAGCATTGCAGATGGGAATGGACCCCCAGTGTTTCCTGGCAGCCACTATTTTCAGACCCAATTCGCCACTGGCTACATTACCAACCGAACTCTTCATATGTGCTGCCATCGATTGAATACTAAACACAGGTTAGGTTCGGTTAGATTAACGTCCCGTTTCGAAGCAACACGAGGGCTATTTAAGGACGGACCTCGTAAATTTTAACCGCGGTCAGATGACGAGGACGACACTGAGCTGGCACCCCCTTCCCTTCGCCAAGCTTCCGCGCTTTTTAACCTATTATACCCAGTCGGTTCCTTGGTGTGGGATTCTCTCGGCGCCCTAGGGCAGCTATTAATCCATGAGGCCCGACAATAGATGACTGTTCCAATTCCCGAGTCTCTCCGCAATTCTGGAAACCTGTTGCCACGTTGTCAATGCCTTAACGGTTGTCTAGATTATTTTTTTGGGGGGGTGGGGCTATGCATTCTACTTTTTGACCTTGTTTTTATTTTTAGACTGCAAAATTTCATTCCTTTTCCTCTCCCATTGGCCGTTTTTATCCTGTATAGGACATAGTGTAATTTTTAACTTGAGCAGTTTTACTCAGAAAAACATTCTGTAATTGATAATTTGATATTCCCTTTTACGCGGGACGTGGATTACCGTTGACTAATGGAATTTCTTCCTTTCTATCTCAGAAGTAATTATTATTATTATTAATTTATGTATTTTTAATTCTATGTTTGGTACAGTTTTTATTTGTGTTTTGTGTGTCGTTTGATGTGTAGTGTTGTTTGTGTGTGTTTTGTTTTTGTATTATGGGGTTTCAATCTTTGACTTATTTATATATCCAATTTTTACTGCTTTTTCTGTGTTATTTGTTTTTTTCTTTTTCAACACTTATCTACTTTTTTATATATATTTTTACTACTCCTTGCTTGACCGAGCAGTAAATAAAGCTATTCTCTCCCCACCGAGGTGGGTCGAACCATGTTTACACTCCCAGCTCTCTTGTATTTAAAATTACTGCCCCTGTTCGGGCAATGCCTGTATCATCTTATTGTACCCAATAAATCCCGTCCTCCACACGCTGGTCCTCTACCGTCCTTACACCCTTCTTGGGTAGGCCGGGCCAGTGTGGGTATTTTTGCGCCACACCAACGGGAGGACGTTGGCCACTACGTATAATTTAGCGTGCAACAGGCCCCATACACGGCGGACCTTCAGTGGAATCGGGTTTCGAATCTGCGACCCACCGGTAGCGAGGTCGAGACCTTATCACTAGGCCACCGCGGCCTACTAAACACAGAGGAATGCTTAAAAATATTTTTATGTAAAATTTATGCTGAAAAAATGACTCATGCGAGTTTATATTGCATTTATAGAAGCGTCCCTTATTGCATTTATAGAAGCGTCCCTTATTGCATTTATAGAAGCGTCCCTAAAAAGGGACGCTTCTATAAATGCATCTCAATTGACTCGTTGAATTAAATGGTTCTCAATTGACATTTTTTAAAATTTTGCTGTGCTGTATGGAAGCACACTATTTTTTTAATCTACTGCTGTATGGAATCCACTCTATAGATCGTTTCAATATCCAGAGACTAGCACCTTTGGACGATTTTACACCGGAAAGGGGTGTAAAATATGAGCGCATTTCCGGAGTTCTTTGTTAGATCGCGCTAAGTAAAGTGTAAACGTCTCCCCCTCCATTTTTCACTTGCTCCCATTTTGGTGAAAATAAATCCGCCCGGCGCATGCGCAAAAGCGCAGAGGGTTTCGGAATCCGAGAACATACCATATATGGAATATGCTGTATGGAATATACACAATTATAACAGAAGGTCGATTGTTTGTTTTCTATTCTCCGTTCCCATTTGTAAATTATCACAGTTCCCGACTGTTCAACAGCCTGAAATTCCTTCACTCAAAATTTCCTCAGAACAGTCTCGACTGTTTATAGTGACACTCCCAAATCTATTATAACGATTAATTCGTTAACCCCTTAACAGTGTAGTTTTTTGCACAATCAAATGCCCCCAATCTCTCTCTGTTTTGGGGATGTGTTGTCGTATTGATTCAACTACATGTCCTTCGAACACTAACCCAGATAGCAATTTTACTTTGCAGCAATCTTAATCTGCAAATCTGCAAACTTGCAACAAATTTGACATGACAAGAGTGCAAGCTCGAAACAAGTTTGCAGCACGTTAACGTCAGCTTCGAAGTCACCACGCGTCAAATTTGCCACAAATTTGTCACTTCAAACTCATTGCAAACTATAGCAAAAACAGAGTACGAACACAACCTCGGATTAGAACTCGCGACCTACTGCTTACTAAGCTGACGCTCTAACCACTCGGCCAGCTAAACTCTGAGAGTAGAAGATAGATTTCGCTAATACATCGTTCGATTCGATTTATTTTAAACTGTTTTCTTGATTTTATTAATTTTTTAAATTTTGAGTTGAGAATATGATTTGAAGTCAGAGAGAGCGATTTTCGCTAATAAATACGTTTTGCTAGTAGAATAAATTATGAAATTAGAGTTCAAAAGTTATTACTTTAAAATGGGACAAAATGTACGAGTTATTATTTTTCAACAAACATTGACTGTTTTTTAGGTTTAAATTTGTTCATAAATGTTAAAATTTCAACCTTAAGAAAAAGGCGATAAAGTTTTCTTTAAAGTGCGAGTTCTAGTAAAAAGATGGAAAATGTTTCAAAACTTTTTTTATAAAAAAGTTAGTTTTTTCACAAATTATCATTGATTTATTGAATTAATAAAAAGAAGGACGGTCTAGGAGATGCTATTAAAATGCGGATGTTTTTTTAAAACAGAGAAAGATCCTTCTCCGTTTTAGTGTCTCTTCATCTTTGCAGCAAACTTGTTTTGCAATCGTGCTGTTAACTTGTCACGACACCTTCACAGCAAACTTGCATTGTAAGGAGGGGTGGCGCTAGCTGTCTAATTTCGCCGTGGCAAACTTGTTTTGCAAGCGAGGGTGGCGATTCTGCCTGGTTAATTTGCAGCAGTTTCGCTACAACATCGACGCGTCAAATTTGAAATGACAAGATAATATCAAGTAAAAATCAAACTTGCTGCAAACGTACGTGCTATCTGGGAAGAAGATAAAAAAGAAAGATAAACGATCGAAATCGCCAAGCGAATAGATGAGAGCGGAAATTGAAACGAACGGGTCTATTCTGGTACCCCCGGTTGGGTTGGGAGACGTCACTTTTTCCGCACGTTAACAATGGGGAAAATGACGTCTCCTAACCCAACAGGGGATACCAGAATAGACCCCTAATCGGCAGATGCGAGAACTTTCATACATAGACGAGCGGTTTCTGAAACGAGAATCTGACTATTCATGCACAAACTTTCTGTGCGTTGATTTCTTATCTCTGGATTCTTATTGTAAGTGCTTTTCTAAACTTTTTATTATAAAAAAATATTATGGGTCCTAAAAAGAGTGAAATGTCCAGAAATGAGCCGACTATATAAAAAAAACAACCAAGAAAAATATATGTAGTGCTACGAATCTGTAATACCTTTTCCTTGCTATGTTAATCTTATGGTAAGAAAATTTTACAGAGATTCTTATCGGGTGCCAACGAATGACCCCCGAACTTAGTTACCAAATGAAGATTTATGGCCGTATCTCTCTTAGGAAACGAAATGTAGAGATCCTTCTAGAGAATTCCATGTGATCTCACGCCCTGTCAGAAAGCTATAAATACCAGAGTGCTCAAACGAGTGGATAATCTCTTTGTAGTTTGATTCGCAGTGCGAGTTGGTCAGCAGTTAGACGCTGAGCGCTATTTATAATGTCGTTTCTATTATTATTAGTGATTTGATGTCTGCCTGCGTTACGAATTTCTACAAGGGCTGTTTTTCTTACCTGTTCATGTTTCCTAAAATATTCGTGGAATAAAGAGTCATTTTCCACTATCCAGCTTGTTGGACTATGTTCACAGTATGATTTTCACAACAGTATATTTGTTGCATAGGAACAGAACAGCCCTTGTAGGAATGAATATTTTTTGGTTCTTCAGATCGAATCGATTAACGGGATATTAAAAGATAACATTAAAATAGTTGACCAAGTAATATAGAAATATATAAATAGTTGACCGAGCGAAACGAGGCCTGTTTTAACTCGACTGTTCGACGTCTCGTGTGTTTGTACATTTGTTTCTTACAGTTACGACCGCACGCGTTGTACGATTTTCTTCAGACTTAGCATAAAAGTTCCTTGAATCCACAAAAACCGAAGTATATGCAAGATTTGTTTTTTTTTATCATGTTTCAATATGGTCGTTTTAATGGTTCCAATGTGTCGGCGAGTCAATGACATTCTTGGCACCTTTAAAACATTTGAATCATTTTGGTAATGGGGAGATATTTATTTGTAAGATTATTCATACTGGTCAAAGCAGACAATCGATTGCAATCTTTTCAATACCGATAGAAGCCGACATTTAACAGTAATTTGTTAATACTGATGAAATTAAATATTTGTGTAAACAATTTATATTGAAAGAAAAAAGAGAGAGAGAGAGAGATAAGATCATAGTTCCTAGTTGAGAGTTGCTTTTTCCTGTTTTGTTTCATCTCTGATCTTGTTCCCTCTCTTTTCTTGAAAGTATGTTTTTTCAACGATTCTAGCAAACGGTTCACGACGAAAAAATTTCCACTCTTGAGCATACAATTTTCTTCAACTTTGTTGCAGTATATTTTTTATGCAACTTTATTAATAAGTTAATGTATTTGTTTTGTACATACAGGGAGTAAAATTTGTGCCTAATATTGGTGTGCATAACTGTACATTGATTGGTTTAAGAATGTAGATAAAGCGTTCTAAGGTAGTGTATATATGGGGACAAAGAACTGTTCTCCATATGTACACTATCTTACGGTTGTCATTCATTTTAAATTTGTTTTCAAAACAAATGACAACAGTCGGTAAATCCTTACAGATCGCAATGAAGAACAGACCTTGGATTTTTTTTTTTTTTTAAAGTAGGACTACGATCCTCCCATTGGGGTCCCAGGAAGAAATTCGATTCACACGCCAAAATGCCACAAAAAATGTTGTATGGAAGATCCTCTATATCTCAGTAACTACATATGTTGAAAACATAAATAATGTCTTATTTTAGAGATAAAGGGTAACAACAAAAGTTAAAAAAAAAAAAAAAAACGAAAATAGGAATTCTTTTTCAGCAACTACCGAGTCGCAAAGTTGGACAAAAATACGCATGAATTGGTGACGTCACACGCATAAGGTGCGTGCGCACAATTGGCTGACGCTCTCGCACGCCACATTTTCGCGAGCGTGATTTAGTGATCGAGTCGACAATTTTGTTTCGAAGTCCTTAAGTTTTTTAAGTAGTGCTACGCCTTTAACGTTAGCGGCTGTTTGAAAAATAGACAGCCTCCTGTCATTTTTTGGGTGGGGATGAGGTCTACTATTCACATAACTACAAGCGATACCGACTAGATAAAATAATGAGAACCAGGTTAAATTAAAAATTTTTTTATTTATCATGAATGTCACTTTGTACATGTGCATAGATAAATAAATTGTCACTCACACAATCTCTTCAAAAATATGCACCATTCCGAAATTCGATGACTCGTGTTTCAAGGCTTGATTTTTCACTTGATGGATACCCATACAAACAGAAAGAGGACAAAAGACTAATTTTTGATTCGGAACATGGAAATACACAAATATCTTGTAAAGGAAAGAAACACATCGAAGATAAATTTTACAATAAATAGAACACCATATGCATGCTTTAATACTTTTTAAACTTCTGAACCGATGTCGCATTTCACATTCATGTAAACTACAATTCATATTGGATGCATATCGACTTAACTTTTGTATAGCGGAAACAGAATAAATGCATATGATTTTGTCTGTTGGAACAACTTAAAGATAGATTACTTAATTTTTTAGAACAAACATTTGAGAATTATTCATTCGTTAGAACCATGAAGAAAGCAAACTTTCTCCTTAGTGTTCTAAAGGCATAAAAAAATGCCAACTCTTGTAAAGATTACTTTCTACTTTTAAATCGAATTAAAATATTTTTTTAATTAATTTACAGTTCAAGCAACGAAGTCCGTACTGATAAGTAAGCTCTATAGTGAAATGCGCATCGAATTCAGAAGTCCATTTTAAAATAGCAGGCAGTGATATATACTCAGCAGTAGCAACTGCACAATATACATTTTAAGCAAAAAATTCTTTACAAGGTTACACTGTTTCTAAGGCCCTAGTTCATTTGTACTGAATCTTGCCTTTGTTAATTTTGTATTAGGCTGTACTGAAAGAAAATAACCTTCTTGTTATGCCATTACATTAAATCCTAAAATGCATTTATTGTCCTTTCAAACTCAAACAAGGATTCTACCTAAATTAATATTGCATGGTTAATAAGAAAACAACCGGGATTCTGTTTAATTATTGCAGCAAATAAAAACATGGGACACTCGAATTCTAGTAACTCAAAATTTGTAGAAGTTCATACATAATTATAAAAGAAAAAATATATATATATTTCCTAATTAAATAAAAGGAGACTTAAAGAAAATGTAAATGAAAGTCATTTTAGAATTAAGATATGCAATGATGATAGTAAAGTTCTAAAAACTGCCTTATTTAGGAAAAAAATAACAGTATCTTCTTGAAAACAAATTCTAATGACAAACAGAGTTTATAATTGGTCAAATTAAACAAAAAAGTAAATTGACAGAAACAACAGTATTATTATATTAATTACGCCATATAAAGAAAAGCTCCCATAAAATTTTCATTAACTTTCTTTTCATTCTTTCTATAAGAAAGGTAAGAATTCTTTTTCATCTAATAAATTAATACAAATACTTCAAACAATAAAAATTTATACAAAGGAAAGTAAGAATTTTTCTATAAATCTGGTTAGGGTGTTAAATTTTTGATCGTGGCGTTTGTTTTGGCAAGTGCAAATTCACAATAATTTGTGAAATATATAATGCATACAGCATGAATTATCATTTAAAGGTATAAAATTGAAATGCAAATGTGTGTGTTCTTTCCTGCATTTTGAGTGAAATACCTTATGCAGTTTTTATTCTCATTAAAAGTGAAAAGCTTTCTTTATACAAATCTTCTATAATTATAATTCGATCTCCACATTAAAAATGTACTATTACTGTTTAGCTTTGATCATTAATCTAATAACTAACACAATTTTTGGGGGAAATATTAAAAATTTAGCTCTTAATCCTTATTTGTTCTGAAAATAAATTTGTTCATCCACATAAAACTAATATGTTTGATGTTGAAAATTTTTTCCTTGCAAAGCAAAATTTTCTATTTTAGAATACGTGAAAAACTTTCATCTATGTCTCCAGCCAAGAATTTTTACTACCAGTGTCACCCCACTCATGGTGTAGAGTGAGATGGAAGGGCAAAATAAAAGAAAGCAGGTCTCTTCAGATTTATATATTGCGAGATAAAAAATCATTTGCTATTTTTGCATGCTTTTGTACTAAACTATTGTCATTTCCAATGTTGGCTACTACGGATAGTGGTTATTGCGAAAATAACCAGTTTTCGGTTTTCTATCTCCGGTTTAACCTCGCGGTTATAACCGCTCAAAACCAGTTTATATATATATATATATATATATATATATATAAAAGAACAAATGCCGTTTGTAGACAAATTTTTTTTTATTAAGATTGTTTTTAGATGTAATCAATCTATTGGCCAATATTTATCTGTTCATAACGGCTCTTTCAGTAATCCGCCAACCAGCAGACGCCTCGAGGAAGGGGACGTCAGTGATTGGCCTAAGATGATGAAATTCAAAGCTTCATAACTTAGTAAATTTTAGTCTACTTGAACCTATCTTCTGATCCGGTTTTTTTACCCAGTGAATGAATTTTTAAAAAATAACCGGCTAACTGAAAAAAAAAAAAAAAAGACCCAAACAGTTTTCTGTTAAAACCCATAGGTTTTATCCATCCCTACATTCAACAAATAAAGATATTCCAAGAAACTGATTTTACAATGTCCTGAATAATACCTATTAACACTCGGAACACTATGCTGTTATACCTCCACCACAGGCTTCGGTACATCTGTTACAGAAAGCAGACTAGTCCATGTATCTTTAGAATAAACATATAAAAATATGTTAAAATAAAGAGTGGTTACCTGATACTTTTTTAAATCCAATTTTTAGAGATAAAAAGTACGCTTAATTATAAGTTTAAAATTTATCCCTTTTTAATTTAATGAATTTTCCTCTTTTTTTATGCTTTACAATACCAGTAAAAACAGAGCAAATGAATGACAGTCAATTTTAGATGAAGAAAGAGAATTCACCATAAGTTAACATGAATAGCGTTAAAAGGAAATTCAGGGGCCAAATTATCGTAATCAACTTGGAATCGTAACTTAAACTGAAAAAGACTAATTGCAAACGAGACAATCATGAACTTTTCTGGAAAAGTGAACCAACTTCTAAATGCAATGAGGGCAATATTTTCTTATGAAGCTAAACATATAAGTAATATTAATACTTTAATTTTTCTTATTTGTTCAAATATTTTTGCGGCTCGCTTATGAGAGACATGTTTAGCTGGAGGAGAAGGACCTGGCCTAGATTGACTTCCCACATTTTTTCATCCCAATTTCATTTCTACAATTCATTCAAGAATATAAAAAACTGTAATATTTACTGTACCATTAGAATCAACAACAATAACCAAAATGTTAACAAACATTTAACACTACTGAGAGAATACATATTTCAAGTAGTGACACAAATCTAGTGTAGGGTTGTTTTGTAAAAAATATATAAAATCAAACATGACAATACACAAAACGTTGAGGTCACCGCCGAAAAATAAGCACCAAAATCCAAATCATTCGAAGAAACTGCAAAATATCTGAATACTGCCAAAATTCTTTTTTTCAGACATATGTGCAAGTCAAAGACTATCTTTTAAGTATACAACAGTAAATTAGCTTCGAGATACCAGTGGACTGGGCAATAAGAAACATAATCACACATCATTTGTGCAACACATCAGGCCTGTTATGATAGTATGGATGATTTTAAAAAAAAAACTGTGATGAAAGTGGTAAAATTCATAAAAAATATACAAGAACTTAAATTTCCCATATAAGAAACAAATGCTTGAGTAGATTTGAAAACAGTTAAAGAAATTTTATATAAAAGCACCATGCATCAAGCACATTTAGAAAGTATTCATAATAAATATATTAATTGAAACGCAACACTGAATAAAAATTTGATGAGCAAAAAATATATTTTTCAGACAATCAAAAACGAATTTTCAAATAAATAACAAACCTATATGGGGGGGGGGATATATTCAATCCTAGTGTGAGCCTAATATTTCGAAGCTAGAACAATGGAAATTCATTTCAAAAACCCTTCAGCTTCTTTACGTCACACAGCTTGTTGTTTGGTATTTCATTACGAATTCTGACAACAATTTAATGTTCGCAAAAGGGGTTCAAATTCCCACAGAAAGAGTTTCAAATTTTATAACTACACAAAGTAAAAGGTTATATATTTATAGAGAACTATGAGTAAAACAATAGGTGGTTCCTAAAGTGAAAAAAAAAAAGAAAATCTATTCTACACATTAAACAGAAAACAGTTTTGGGGAGAAAATACAATATAAATATGATTTTATGACACACTAAAATTCTTGAATTGGTTAGAAATACATTGCATTAAAAATTATCTATGTTATATATTTATTTATATATATTTTTATATATATATATATGTACAAGAAAATCATTTTAATATACACAAGATTTTATCAATAATCATAGCTCAAAAACAATGCTTGACTAAAATAAGAACCCGGGCAAGAACCATTTCAAACCCTCTGCACGAATTCCAAGAAGCCTTCCAAACATAACAATAGTGATGAACAATTACTTATATTAAAAATAAAATCATTAAACATACAACATACTTAATAATCATTTGAAACAGCTGCATACAAATAACATTAAAACTTAACAAATTGAACAAGTATATTCAGCTTAAGAATACACAAATAATTCTTAAGCGATTCAACAAAGGATGTGGCATTGGAAAAATAGATATACACTGACACAGAACAAAATGATCACAGGTATGAATCATCATAATGGATTTTTTTCCCCAAAGGACAACAAAATTAGAAACAGCAACAAATATAATCATAGTTCACATTAACAATAAGAGTATACACACTTTATATCCAGTCATAAATGAACTAAATCACGCAAAAGTCGAGCCTTCAAGTTTATGTGTTAAAAAAAACTATTACTTTTTAATTGCAAATGCAATTGTGAAGACATGAAAGTTGTGGTCAGTGGGCTCTTGTTACTAAATGCTTCAATAAAAGCTATAAATTAACTAATTATCAAAGTATGAGTAAACAAGTTCAATTCACACTTACAGACAAAACACTGAAAATTTAGAACCAAATTTTTTTTACAATTGAAAAATACTTTAGTAAAGGCCATCTTGGCTTACAATGATGGATTTCTGGGCAAGATACATTAAGAAGAAAGTAAATACTCTAAGAAAGTTGGAATTTTAATTATATTTATAATATTTTTTAAAATTTTTAATAAATGTTTATGTGTTTTCTTACTTTAAGATATTTATTAATAGCCGCCTTCGGCGACCAGCTTGAACTCTGAAATTATATCCACATTTCAACTGAATCTCTTGCGTATAATTTCATATTCATGGTTCACTTAACAAAGTAATTTTAAATTTCAAATTTTGATAGACATTTAAGCCATATTCTTTCAGTAGCCTTACATTTATTCTGTTCATTGTCTACATGAACGTCCCTAATGGAGTCAAGTAACAGTCTATGTCAATTGCCTATTATCAATTTCACTCTGTTATTCCTCTTACAAAATATGCATTTGATTTTAGCTTTAAATGGTGAGGAACATTTTATTTTCAGTCGCATGTTAGTTGGACGAAAATATGCCGATTAAAACATAGCATTAAACATTAAGACATTACCTTAGCTTTCAATAATGGTAGAGAAACACGAAAATAAATGTTTGTTTAAACAATGAAAATGGTTTGAATTGTGTTGCAACAATGAAAAGTATTGTTGCAGATTATGCCAAAAAATACATATATATATATATATATTTTAATTTATTAAAATTAGAGAAAAACTGTACGGCAACTTAATTGATATCATTGAAAAGGTAATTTTTTGCACTTTCGGATGGCGTAAAAATGACTTTTGTGTGTTAATATTTTTGGAAGTTATTGAGGAAAATCGACCAAATTTCGCTGAATTTTTAATTAAAATGTCAAAAAAGGGCTCCTAGGTACACATTCCACCTTCCAAAGTATGTTTGTGAGAAATTCCGTAGTTCTAGGTTCAGCGGTCTGCCCTGTGGAGCGCCATAACACACACACATACACATTCTCCTTTATTATTAGTAGAGATGGATAAATTTCTTTATAGTGTTGGTTTTAGTGCCTCTTGCTTTTTATAATATTGTTTTGATGTTTACAGTTTTGATTTTTAAAAATTATTTTCTACTTTACAATGCACCAAGAACAGAATTTTTTGAAAACATTCTTTACTTTTATTTATTTTCCGCTTTTTAGTCTCTATCGTATTTCATAATTCATTATTAAAAGCATTAAAAAGAATCTTATAATTTCATTTTTTCTCAAATTTACTTTAGGGTGGAATAATTAATGACTCATATGGTATTAAAATTAATTGACTAACTGAGAATTCAGTTCTGAAAACATTAATAAACTGTATTGTCATCAGGAACAGATAACTGTACAAAACACCAGAATTGTGGTACATTTAGAAAAAATTAAAAAAATCGATCACTAAATTACATTTTTACAAACATGTAACAAAGCAAGTTACATAAAAGCAAGTAAAGACCAGCCGTACATAATGATATGTAAACATTCTTTATCAGTATAAATAAATGCAAAATAATTCAAAAACCCAACAACAACTTAAGATATCATTTTGATTCTGTACAGAATGCACTCCATACCTTCAATGAGAAATGCACCCACTGACCACGGGCAGTAGCTACTGGCAAATGCACAAATTACTAAATACTTTCTCTTTTTGAAAAATTAAAGTTGACGATGCTTCTTCAGTTTGTACAGACAATTTTTCTTCTACCCTTAAATATTATTTCTGCTTCACCTTTTACAAGCTTGGTTAGTAAATTAATGTGTTAGAAACAACCTTAAATCCCAGAAAAAAATAATTGTCAAATAAGAAGCAGTGTCAAATCCAATTTTACCAGCAATGCACATTAATAATAGAATAAAACTTTGCCTAATACTATGGTTTTAACCAATATTATAAGATTCAAATAGAGGAAAAATAATGCTTCATATAAATTAATATATTATATAAGATAAAACACCTTAAAAGAAATCCAGTTTATATATATATGTACACAAGTTCATCAAAATTAGAAATAAATAAAAAATATATGTATATGATAATTTACACCAAAAAATACAAAAGGTAGGCTCTTTTTAACATAAGATACTTATTCATAATACTGTTTTCAAATCATATAAAAATCAACACGAAGATTATAAACATAAAATGCCAACAAAGTTCCCAAGTTAAAAACTATGAACTAACAGATTTCTTATTTTTTTATTTCACGATTTCTTTTTCATGTAAGTATTAAAAATAGCATTTGTTCAAAGATGAGCAACACATAATGCAGACAATTGTTCAGATGATAATTTGAGTTACCCAGTCAAAAGTTTATTGCTTATAAAATTGATGGTAATTAATTAATGCCACAAAGTTATATAGATATTGTGCTATGTATCTTCCAAAATAGATATATATATATATATTTTTTACAATGTGTTATTCATTTCTTTAAAAGAGCTATAAATCTAAAAAATGACCCACTAAAAATTCTACAAATGAACATATAAAAGACACATAAATCAAAAATAGATTTTTAACTTAAGCTTACTGAAAAAAATGAAAATTACATTGCACACTCTTCTTTATTTTTTATAGGGAATATCATTTTAAATAAAATCCCCAAATAACAAGGTGTACTACAAAATTAAAGCAGCAGAAAAATCTACAGTGCTTTTTGAAGAAATACTAAAACAATGTTTCCTAATGCGGGGCAGTTTGATTGTTAAGAGGGGCAATTCAAAAATGAACTCGTACAGAGTTTAAAAGCAACCATTTACTGTGATTTAACTAGTCACTGCTCCATTTGGTATATCAAGAGCGTTTCACCGAACTTCCCGGATAATCCAAATTTTCTGGTATTGGAACAGAGGTCAGCCCCAATTAGTTCAAACTTCTGAGGTTCCACTGTAAAAAATCTTTTATTAAAATTGTTTCAGACTTGAATTTCAGTTTTCTATTTATATGATTTGAAAATTTACTTACTGTGTTTCTCGACAATTTCCAAGTGATTTCTTTCTAAAACCTATTATTTAAGTTTCTTCAGTGAACAATTCAATATTTGAATATTAGAATTTATTTATATGTTACATGGGGGCATGAGAATTTTAGAATGGCTTCGGTGGGGCATAGCAGAAAAAAGTTTGGGAAACGCTGTGCTAAAACCCATTTTTCTTTCTTCCTCCACCCCAAAATAGAACCCCAATATAAAACCACATTAGAAATAAAATATAAAGAATAATAGTGAAAATTTAAATGTTAACTATTATTTTTCAAGCATGTATAACAGTATTTAAATCAAAGGTGTCAAACTCATGGCCCGCTACGAATACCTATGTGGTCCATACCCACGTGTTCACTTTCGTAGAAACAGATGGAGCTCCTTTGATGAGCTGAAAACAACTAAATGGATTCATGATACGCATTACATTATAGGACATTAAGAAGTCTTATTACGAAGACTATAAAGAGGAACATGATCTGAAACCCATTAAAAATTATCAATTTGATAATGCCACAAGCTTAAATTAATGACAGTTCTTTGCTTTCTAATATGCAGACATGACACAGGCTTGGAACAAAAAAAGCTGAAGTTCATAAATACGGTATCGTGTCAAACGTAAACACCGACAAGTAAAATAAGTATTATTAATTGAACAAAAAATGAATAAATTTAAACAAAAAGTGCTTGAGATATTAAAAATATTGTAGAATTATTATTTAAAAGAAAATTAATGGATGAAAAATGAATTCGCAAAAAGTTTTGTTAAAATAAAAACTATGGTAAAAATTATCTCACTAAAAATTATGGCCTTGTAAAAACTTTTTTGATTATACATAATTATTAAAACTTTTGTTTCTCATTTTTTGAGCTAACAGTTCAAGCTTTCTTTTATACTTCAGTCTGCTATTTTCCTCCATTTTCTAAATTTTACTTTCTTTCTTTGATTGGGGGTTTTTCTTTATTTTTTTTCTCATTGCTATTTTCTTACTATCAAGTTCCTCTTAGTACCATTTGCCTGATGACCTAAAATTTTTGCACATGTTACTAACAATAGCATCACGTAAAAAATCTTTTTTCTAAAATATTCAACAGCAGACTGCTCTTTGCTCATCATTTTGTATTCAACACTCTAAATTGAAGAATATGTTTCAATATACATTCTTCCTGTTCATTTATCTATCAAATCTGACATTATTTTGAATGTGTACACGGCAGGCAGTTTTTGTTTGCGTGCTTTTCACGTCTTTTGTGTACCCCCCCCCCCCAACGCATTAACAAACATTTTAATGCAGATTTACATCGATCCCAAGAATGGCAAAATTCGATACTGAAAATGCCGAAATCCGCGTTTTCGTGCAAACGTGTCATGTCTGTGTTGATAGACAAACGTTAGGGAACGAAAGCTAACAAAAATGAAATCGAAATAACTAACAGAAACGAAGAAAAGAATGTTAAACAGAACGCGAAAATAAATTGGCTTCAGCGATCTTTTTCCCTCACGAAATTCGGATAGGAAGAAATTCGTGGATGATTTTCTTTCACCCAATCAAAATTCGGAATGAAATGTGATTGGATGAAATGAAAGACGATTGGGCGAAACGAGAAAGAAAAGAATACAATCTTCTCAGGCATTCCTCCCAATGCTAAACTTTGACCCCAAAGCGCGGCAGAACGCCGATACATAACTTTCGGCAGGATTACGCAATATCTTATGAATTCAAAACTCTTTCGCCTTAGAGCCATAAGCAAAATTTTCACATGGTGCACAACTTTTGTTTGCGTGAGCACCCCCTCCCCGACACATTAGCAAAAATTTTAATGCAGATTTGCATCGATCCCAAGAATGAGTAAATTCGATGCCGAAAAAGCGGAAATCCGCGTTTCCGCGGAAATGTGTCATGTCTGAATATGAAATAGAAAGCGAATATTTAAGCCTTATTGACTGTACCAAGGTACTTCGGTTATACATTGATCATGGAAGTAACATACCTTTCTAATTTCATATAATAAAAACTTAGAAATGTTTGTACTAAAGCCAGAAGAATTTGACCTAGGTTCCTAAGATTCTTAACCCTCAACTGGAGAGGTGCGGTCTCACAGACCGCTAAAAATGGTTTACTCATCACCCCTACTCTATTTTTAGTTCAGTTGAATGGATTCATCTTGTAGCTTCTCATTTTATGATTTGACTACACGTGTACATTTTCTTGAAGTTTCGGCACTTGCTTTTTTTAATATTCCAGTTATTTCTTTCTGCGCAGTCTAGCAGACTGCACCTCCCTGCTAGTGTTCCAATATTCTGAAAAGCTTAGAGAAAGTCACTGAAATCTAGTACTCTGAATATAATCCAATATTCTGATTCTCATTATGATGAAGATCTTCAAAAGCTTCTAAATGAAACAGGAAGTGATTTCAGTGATGAGAATAATTGTACAGAAGACTTTTTGCTGAAAGTTCACATGCGACTAATTCTGAATTATCCAAATTTGAAGATGGAGAATGTGAACAAGAAACTCAACCTTCCTCATGTGAACATTATTATTATTGAAGAAATCCTTTTAAGTCGTCATTTTGAAACAAAATGAACTATTAGAACTACTGCTTATAACATCATACAACTTCCAGAATTGGTTTATGGCTACTGGATACAAGTACTGTATATTCATATATTTTGTATAATAATTATTCTGTAAACCATGTTATGAATGGAATGCAGTTTTTAAAAGTCCTTGCAAGAGAATTTCCCCCCAAAATATGAAGAAGAATTGGAAATCCAAAAATAAACAATAATTGCGAATGACAAAGAAGCGAATTTTAGGGAGTGAAACGGAAGCCCAGGAGAGATTGATATTTCCGGAAGATCACAAAGTTGGAAGTGAGGAAAACTTGCAATTTATGCCCACCAAAGAAGAAACGAAAAATTGCATATTTTGTGAAAAACATATGTGTTTAGAATGCACTCGAAAATTTTGTTATGCATGTGCGTAAGAATCTGAACTGAAATAATTCCATGTAAAAACACGTCGTTTACACAATGTTTATTTTTTTAAATGGTTAATTTTTGCTTTATATTATTTTCGTCATACATTTATATAATGGAAAAATAAATATCACTAGAAAAATTTAAAAAAATGTTTACACTTTTTAAAATTAATATTAGTTATAATATATACTCCGAAAAAATGTATGTAGCAAAATAATCAATTTTTCTGCTGATAATATATTTTCAAAAATTTAAAAAAAAAAATTTATATTAAGAGAAATATCTACAAAATACATAGGCAGAATTTCATACTAGCATTTTTACTAGAAAATTTTATTTGAATTTTTTTTTTAAATGTGATCTCGTAGACCGCACCTCCCCAGTTAAGTCCAAAATTTTCACCTCCCCAGTTAAGAGTTAAAACAATTCTGGAACTTGAACCTGGAGATTGGAAGAAAAATATGCCAGTTTTTAATAACCAAAAATAAAAACACCAGCTCGTTTATGATCTAGTATAGTTGCAAGTTTCACTCTTCATGGTTCATATAGCAAAACACTCATCTGATATGAATTTAAAACTGCAAGGAAAAAATCATCTTGCAGTCCACATAAAAGACTTTGTTTATTTGGCCCGCGACAGCAGTCGAGTTTGACAGCCATGATTTTAACTGATACTTAACTGAAACTTCAAAGAATATCAATACAATAAGCATTTGAAACACTTACTTATTGCGGTAATTGAATTACTTTAAAATAATACTAGCCGCCTTCATCGACCAGCTGTTCACCTGTAATATTAATGGCCTGTGACTATGATTGCAACTTGGCAGTTGTAGAGGCTGGGGGATTCTAGAAAAGTTTTATTTTGTGATATATCTCGAAAACGGAATGTGGTGTGTTGCAGGCGAACATTGATGACATATCTAGGCATCATAAGGTTTCATATTACATTCCAGAGCACCGTTTACGCAAGTTAAGCCTCTTATGATGAGGGGGGGGGGGGGGCATGGTACTTGAGCACCACTTACCCTTGGTACGCCACTGTCAGTATGTAAAGTCATTAAAGGTTAACCGAGTCCCGTTCCTACCAAAGGAAGAGGGCCTGGGGAGATAAAGAAGGAATGGTGCTTCCAGTCAGGCACACAAACACCAAAAAGAAGAGAATGGGGGAGACATAAAATGTATAATATGAAATATTTTTGTTGTCTCCGTAGCAATGATAGGGATGGAAACATGGAATTCCAAGGGTTGTCAGACTCGTGTGAAGTGGTTCAAAGTACAGAGAAAAAAAGAAGAGGTTAGTTTAGCTGCTTGCCGAGGAGTCAGAGATACAGCAGAGGGCAAAAGAAAATCAACGAAAGACAAAAAAAATGAAAAACTGTTTAATTAAGTTTAAAGTGTTATAAATGCTTAAGAACTTGAAAATACTTCTACCCTGAGCAATGCCGTGTATATAAGCTAGTATGAAATAAAATTGTTGAAATCAATCCAGTGGTTGGGGCAAAGGGACTGTCACAAATTTTTGCCAAATTATTTTAAATATATAGATTTGAACAATTATACTAATTGAATCAATTAGCAGTATCTGACTGGGCAACTCAAATTACATACAGCTTTGATCACATCCAATCCTAACTCTTCGAACTCATCTATACATCTATATACACACAACTCTATAGCTATTATAATATGAAAAGTGTTACTTTGGAAGAGTACCTAGATACATTTTATTACCGTAATTTGTATAGACTTAAAAACACTTTTTAAATATATACTCTCTAAACATTAGAATGCCTATGTTCTTCAGATTAACTAAAATAATAAAATTTATTCTGAAGTATTTAACCGTACAGTTGGAAAAATATTTTTATGGAGTATTTCAGTAGCCTTCTATTTGAATTGGCATAACAACTGACTTAGGAAAGAGCATCACGAGAATGTATCGGAACATTTCAGAATGTTAAGTGCATTAAAAATGGAAAATCAAACGACCATCTCCAAAGACGAAATTACAAAAATGAATGCAAAATGCATGTTTATCATGTTAACTTGCCAAACGAATTAAGAAGTAAGTAGTTAGAATATGAAAATAATAAATGAAAGTATTCATGTGAACTAAAACTTTCAAGAATATTTTGTACAGAGTAATTTTTCTATTGGGGGGGTGGAGGAGGGGGAATGGGAACACACAAGGCTAAAAGAAAACAACTCAAAACTAACCTAATTCAACTATCTTTTAAGCAGAAAAAAGTTATATATATTTCTCTAATTGCAGTTAAATACTATGGACCAATAATCCATATAATAAAATACGCTTATTAATTAATATGAAATTGGACAAAATTATTCAAATAAACTAAAACAATTAAAAACTATACCAACTTAAAATATAGAGAACAATATGAACCAAGAGATTTTAACAAAAAACATTGGCTGCCACCAACTAAATAATAAAAGAATAAATCCAAAAAACAATAATAATAAATTTCTCATAAAATGCAAAAAAAAATAAAATTAGGTTTTATATTATTAAAACAACAATTTTAATCTACTTTTAATTGAATTAATTTAAAAAAAAAACGATCAGCTTTAATATCAATGAAATTCCAAGAAATGTTCTGATAATTCTGTCTTTTGGAACCCTATCGACCAACAATGATGCTCTTTCTTCATATTGTTCTAAGAATTGATCTATTGTAGAGACCCAGTATGATTCAATGCCTATCATATCTAGAGACTTCAACTATAGTCAAACTTGAACGACACATACATGACTTCTTTTAGAGTTAAAAACTAACATCAGTATCTTCTGCATCAGCTTCAAGTATAATAAGAAAAGGTTAACTCTAGTTAGCAATAGAGTAGGTGATGGCAAGCACACAGTGGACATTCCAAAATAGAGAAGCTATTGAGAGTTAAAATGCATTTGAACAACTCTGCTACATTCATAATAATGATATGAGCAAAACTTTTGTGTAGTCGATTTTTCATTTAATGCGCTTTGTTCTGTTCTGTGCAACATTTTCAATGCACATGTCAACAGGCATCCATCAGAACATGTTAAGATAATATAGATCATTTTACAAAAAGTTCTCCGAAAAAACTTTTTCTGTAAAATAATAAAAATAGTACTCAAATGTTAACAATGACTAAAGATTTTAACAAATGTGTAGGATAAGTAG
Source organism: Araneus ventricosus (assembly GCA_013235015.1). Taxonomy (NCBI): domain Eukaryota; kingdom Metazoa; phylum Arthropoda; class Arachnida; order Araneae; family Araneidae; genus Araneus; species Araneus ventricosus. Next base: position 136,143 of record BGPR01002784.1, on the reverse strand, counting down.
AGATGAATTAAATGCAAAAGAAAAAAACCCATCACATGCAATAAAAAACCAAGTATTATCGTGACACAAAACACCTCACAAAAATGAAATTTATTAATATTCATAAATAACTATGTATTCGAGTCAAGACCCAAAAAGCTCAAAACGTTTTTGCTAATCAGAAGTATAGGTAGGTATGCAACAACTGAAAAGATGGAAAATATGACCATAAAAAAGGAATTATATAAGATGGATTTATACAATAAATTCACTTTCTCCTTGTATAAATTAACTTCAGAGTCATGAGAGATATTTTTATGAGTTAAAACTTTCTGGCGCGGTGGTCACAAAAAAGGACACTAACTTTAAAATTTTCCAATTTGAAACACAGAAAATTGCAGAAAAAGGCAGCTGATAGTTTCGTTTATAGCTGATAGATCGTTTTAGAATGTAGATGGCAGCACTATGACATTTCGCTTTAATTTTGGAAAAAATATGGTTTTAAAATTATCAAAGATCTTGACTCCAAAGATTAGGAATTTTCTCGAGTTCTTGACGTTCATAATTTTAGCAAATTCACTCGAAAATGTTCCTCCAATGTTCTTAAAGTTTTAATTTATGATTTTGTGTAAGATTCAACAATATTTTTTGAGCATATCAAGATTGCTGTGTCCAAAGGGGTCTGTAAATGAGGGGGGTGTCCCCAAAGGGGAACTATCCCCCTCAGAATGAGGTAATTAGAAACAAAAATTTGTAAATTCTATGTCTAGACAACAAACTAAACCCATTCATGATGTTTTTTCATCATAGTTCAAAAAATTTAATGCCTTGGTTCGGAAAGGGTAAAAAAAACTGAGTCACATGCTCAAATTCAACTGATGAAATAGCAGATATCATTTTCATTTCGAAACCCCAACTGCTGCTTGCCATTTTCAATATAAAACCATACAAATGCAGACAAGTAAAGTGAGTTAAAGAATTATTAATAATATCAAGGTCAAAAAGACAAATGCTATAAAGAAATGAATTGTGGTTAAAGAAAAAAAAAATCAACACTATAAATATACATTTCTATTTTTCACTTGAAAACTGCAATTGCAAAACTTACACCTAGTGAATAGAAGAAAAAAAGACAATGCTATTCTCTTAGATACCACAGTCTAAGTTCTTTGCTATGATACAAGGATGTATGAAAGTAATCTACAAAATAATACCTAAGTTTTCACTTCTCCTTAAATTGAAATACGAGGAACAGTTCATCTTCTGTGCTGATTTTGGAAGAGTGATCGACTGGTAAAATGTCACGGCTTATCACAATCAAAAATTCAATATCTACAAATGATTATGGTTTCCCGTTTTCCCATGAAAACTATCAAAATATCTTCTGACAGATAAATTTTAAACGATACAATGCGATGCAATTGACTCGAATCAGCGGGATCGAATCGACTCAATCAGTTGTTTCGAATCAGAGTGATTGATTCGATTCCATCAGTCGACTCAACTTTAATCAGCAAGATATAAAGAGTTTTACAATAAATGGAACTCTTTAAAAAAAAACAAAAAAACAATAACTCGAAGGAAAAAAAACCACAACCATTGGAAAAGAGCAACACCAAATACTGAGGAGTCGTGTCATCAGAAATGAACAGAGTGTGGTTGTGCTGGTCACCTGGTTCTGTGCTGATGGCAAATGTATCACACATATCCAGTGGACCTCTGACGGATGGATTGACATCGTAGTGCTGCGGCAATAGCACAAGGCAGGGGAGCTCAGTTTTTTATTCGCTAATACTGACTCCTCCTCTGCTGCCTGAAAAAGCAAAAATTAGTCTGACAATCACCATATAAAAAATTTTTAAAGCAATCTCTATCTAGAAAGCATCTTAGTTTCCCATAAATTATTCCTTTAAAATGCAGTTACATTTCACTTCTGAAGCTAAACCGAATGTATTCTATTGTTTCTTTTTTGCTTTCTCCGACAAGCCAATAGGTATTCCCAAACTCCTAAACAATTCTCAACCGACATACAACTAGCACGGATAGTTGCAACCCCATTTCAAAAATTCTGAAAGCTAGCATTCTGTAAAAATCTGATAAAATTTCAAACAATTGCAGATTGTTAAGGTGATGTACAAACATACATATTTTAACAAAATGGCAGGATTTTTACTAATTTATTTATTTAACTACTCTATTGACATTGGCATAATTTAAAATTATTACACTATCTTAACGATATATTTGTTCTAAATCAAAACTTAAAACAGATAAGGATTCTAAAAATATCCAGAAATTCTAGATTTCAGAAGGGAAAAATCCCTGAATTGTGGATAAATCCTGAATACAATCATCCCTACTTCAGTTAACCAGATTTTCAAAAGTCAAAATGCCATAATTTTGATTTTTTTTACTTTCATTTTTTTTCAAGGTAATGCAAGGAATTCAAAAAGTAATCTTAACTTTTTGATATTTTCCTATATTTTAAAAATCTTATAATATATATCTATAAAAAATTATGATGATTTTCAACTCATTTTTCCATAATTTTTATAAACCATACACTTCTCAACAGTGAAATTAGGAGAAATGAGTAACAGAAATTGATTTTTATTACATGACAATTATGCCTCTTATCAATGCAGTGTTTGATAACAAAGAGATACTAGAAGCAGCAGCCAACTCAACAGTTAAGACAGAATTCAGACTGAAATTAAAACAGAGAATTAGTGAATTTTTATAAATCTATGAGTGACTTTTTGAACAAGAACCTGGCATTTGGCATATATAAACTGTCAGCACTTTACATAGTTCATTTCTGAATTTTCCTAAGGGCTTTCTTCAACTATTTAATAAAAAAAATCATAATATTATGTGGCCCAAAAAGAGTGGAGTATAAAAAAACTGCTCAATATAAACACCAAATATGAGACAGATGCTATTATTGTTCAAGGGCCAGCCAGAACAAAAGCGGGGCTCGATGCAAAGTTGACTTGCAGGGCCTCAATACAAATTTCACACACCAAAATAATTTACTGCATTTTGCTAGTTATTACATGGCACAACTGGTATAGTAAGATTGAAGGACATCTAAATAATTCAAACTAATGCAATTTTTAAAAAATTAGTCTTGACAGGGATGGTTAAGTACATTTGTAATATTGAAAAAGACAAATTTTGCAATAAACTTTCATTTTGCAAAATCAGCCAACAGTGTGGGGCCTTGAGCATTCGCACTGTTTCAGACCCCTTCTGGCCAGCCCCGATTGTTATTACAAACAATTAACCATAGTAAGAAATTATATTCTTCTTTATCTATTTGCCAGGCCTCCATAACAAATTAATCAGATTTACTTTGCGAGCATCGAGATAGATATTGTTTATACCTGGTGAATCAATAATAGATCCAGTGAAGCTCACTGACCAATCAATCACTGTGAAGAAAATGATGCAACCCACCTGTTAAGAAGTTTCATAAGGGTGTCCTCTCAACTGTCTCTGATGTGGGGCTGGGGCCAGATGAAGAGCCCTCAACAGTGAGCAGCAGCTTGGAAATCTTGGACTGGAAGTCTTGTTGGAGCCTCTCACGAGCCTGATAACAGATAGTAAATGAGAATCAATGATACAGAAAAATAAAACAATATATCTGAAAACGCTGCTCAGTAATCAAGAATGCATAACACTAATCAACCTATCTAACTTCAATTGTTAAAGAGTAACTTTTTCCCATTCGTGACCTCCTATTAAAATGGAAAAATTTTGTGACTCCCAAAGATAAATAAGAAAGGAAAGTTTTAATTAGAGATCAACTGTTGATCATTTTGTTTTATGAAGATTATCAGTATACTAAATAATGCTTCACTAATTAACCTTGGCACATCATTTTGATCTAAACTAAGCTTATCTGAATATGCTAGTCATACAACGGAACTTGATTAATTTGAATATTTTTAACTCGAATTCATCGATAATCCAAATTTTTCTCTGGTCTCCTGTATTTCCTCTTAACATGTTAAAATAACATATAGAAATCAAACTTACTTTAGTTAATTTGAAATCAAAATTATTAAATACTGTTTTCACTTCTGAATTGTTTTTGCTACATAAGTCTGTACTTATTGTTCACAGAGATTGTTAGTTTTTCAAGGCTCTTAATTCCTCAAAAACTGCACTGCTGAACAATGAACTCGATAAACCCCCTAATAAATTTTAAACTTTTTTAAAAATCATATCTATCTATATTTTGAACATATTCCATGGGAATTGAATCATTTGTTTTAAATTTTTAATGAGCAATTGTTGTATTCAAAGTGCTGTATACTATTTATTATAATATTTTACTTATTTCTTTAAATTATTAATTTTTAAAAAATTACAATTAATATCACTTTATCCTTTAAAACTTTTTACTGGTTGTTTTTTTACTTGTGCTATTTATTAAAAACTGTTAAATTTGAAATTTATATATTTACTGTCATTTTTAGCTTAAAAACTGTTGTTTACTCTTGCTGTACTCATTTTTAGACCCTGTTTTTCTAAAATAAACTTTTTATTGTGGTCCTATCAGCTTCAAATCAGCCAAGTTTCACAGCCCCATTCTGAATGACAAAATCATTATAAAAAGTCCCCTAAACAAGACAAAATAGCAGCTATACATTATAATACAGCAAGTAGTGTATTCAACAATAACAGAATATGAATTACATAACTCTTTCTATTGCAAAACAAATTGAATAGCAATTAATTTGATAATTTATATAAAAAAAATACTCACTGAACTCCTTTCTTCTTCTAGTTGCTTTTTAACTTCTAGATGTTGGCGTTCCAGTTCACTTTTCCTTTTATCCAACAAACTACTGAACTATTGGGGAAAATACAGGAGTTATGAGTAATAACAAACATTTTCTTCAGACAAAAATTCAATTCTTCCTAACAAAATTTCAAATAAAAGGAGTAAAGTATAAATCATTGATCTTCAAATTGCCTCATAAAACTGGTGATTGGAACCTTACACAGTTAATATCCATTTCATCAAAATATTTTATGCTATTTGATATAACCAGTTGGTGAAGAATTTTTTAAAGAAGTATACATCTAGTTCATTCCATGAAAAGTTAATTAGATCACAGCTTTGTATTACCCAAATTAACACACACATAACTATTGTTCTTCAACCACACTTATCTATATTGTTATTCAAGTTTACTCAAGTGAAAGAATTTGCAAGAACAATATGGTATTCTAAAAACACATAAAATTGTTGAAAAAAGAAAGGGGCAAGATTCTTAAAAGGAAGAGGAATAAAATATGACTTACACGCTGCCTTTCGGCAACAGCTTGTTCTATCAGCCTTTGGTGGGATTCTCTTTTGATTCTGCAAAAAAAATAATTTCTTCAAAATTGGCAAACTTTATCAATTGACATTGATCAAAATTTGTACTACAATCTTGAGGCCCAAACTCTTGTGTAACAGTTATTACAATAACTCTAATGATTATAACAGTTTTAAAAAAACATTTAAAATTAATTTCAACAAAAGTTGAAGATGTAAGCACTTTCAATGCTAAATCATAAATATCAGAGAAGGTTTAAATAACTGGTTTTAAAGAGATGATTCAGTTGTTTGTAAACTTGAGATAGAAGCAAGATTTCTTTCCTCTCCTTAAAAAAATACCCCGTTTCAGAATCTTCAAACGTATGTGCCCTAAATTTTTGAGTGGGAAATTCCAAAAACACTCCTCACCACCCAATGGGTATTTTTTGTATATTCACAACCATCAACTCACCTGGCTAGCTCATTTTTATCTTTGTGTTTTTTGCTGAGGTCTTTCATTTCTTCCTTGTTCTGAACTTCAAGTCTCTTCATCAGTTCAGCAACCTCTCTAAAAAAAGAAAGAAAACTGCAATTTAGTTTAAAGCACTTCATCAGTTCGCTAAAAGTAATAAATACACATTCTATGGTTTAACACATTTATCGCTATGGGTGATTTAGATGCAAGCTCCAAAAAAGACAAAAAGTAACAGTGCTCACTCTAGACAATCTATCAATCAAAAAAGAAAGAGGAGAACATATTCTGTGGACATCTATTCACATGTCTAACTTAATAAATTTGTTATGCAAGGCAAATTCTGGTGCACAGCGAGGATTCCTGAAGGACGAGGTATCTTGTCCGTAGCGATGAATGTGTTAAGACAGCTTCCAAACATAAAGTTCTTTGGTTGGTTAAGCTGATATCTTCTACTGCTTTCCAAAGAAAGTTTAGAACGTAGTACAAGAAGAAGAAAGAAAAGAAACAACACAAGGGAATTCTACATATAACTAAAAAAAAATTTAATGAAGCCAACCAAACAACACAATTTACTTTTGATTCTATTGAGGCGATGAGCAGGGAAAAATAAATTGCAAACGATTCCAAATTCATAAGGCCTAATTTAGGAAGAAAACTAAGTTGAAATGTCTACATCTTTTCAATCTATCTGTTGATTTTATTTTTAAAAAAAGTGAAGCAAGAAAACAAAACAAAATGCATATCTTGAAACTTTCTTAGAATCTAAATAGATCGGAAACTCAAACAAGTACTTTGACTTGCACTTATCACGAACTGTAATCGGGAGCAACTGTTTGAGGTACACATGTCACTAATCAGCTTATCTAAACCACATATACTGTCATACACACTAAACCACAAATTCTATATATTATTTCTATTGTCAACATCCCATTTTGTCAACTAATTCAAAGTGTACTGTGATGCAGTGGCAGTGGTTGGGTGGAAAAAGTGAGGCAGCAAAAAAATTTATAGACATCTAAAAACCCGGGGGTATAGGGGATAGGCAACAAAATTATTAAATTTAGTTAAAAAATTTAGCCAGTTTTCCCAAACACTATTGCTTTTCTTCTAATTCTTAGTTTTAGGCAGCTAAAATGAAATAACAGCAGGAGTGGTCTCCCCTAAACTTTCTCATATAGCCCTAACAAAGGTGTCATTTCCCTGCACCTTCGTACGGATAAAAGTGGGGAATTTTCTGTACACACAGAACACCAATAATTTCCTTCAGTTAGTACCAAACGCGAAAGAGTGTGGGTAGAATTTGCCAGTGAGCAAAGACCGAACATATTGGTTGGGCCTTTTTTTTGCATCGTAGAATGGCGAAGACAGCGAAAAAGAAATTTGAACACCTTTTTTAAAACGATTGGCAAAAAAATTGGTTAAAAGGCCACATACAAAATTTCATTTATCTAAGTAGCCTTGTTAGGAAGTTATGGCATTCAAAAGTATGCAATTATACATACTGACAGGTCAACCCTTTGACGGATTTGGCCTAAAATTTTACACAAACCTACATTTCTAATGACAAAACTGCATACCAAATTTTATCCATCTAGCTATTTAACTTTTTGAGTTATAGAGTTCACATGAACACAGACAGACTTCCCATAGACGGATTTTGTCCAAAGTTTGATAGAAACCTACAAATTATGTGTGAAGATCGCATACCAAATTTCATCCCCATAACTCTAATAGTTTTCAAGTTATAATGTTCACAGACAAACACACATAATTCCAAAATTTTGTTTTGCGGACTCAGGGAGGTCTAGAACGTGGAGAATTATCAAAATCCCGAATTCGAACTTTTTGACGATTACAATACTTTCTCTTTGTATACTTCGTATACGAGAAAGTAAAAATTCAATTTTTCCCTAAAAAGATTTATTACTGGATATTTTAGAAGTTGTGATTTAGAAGAAAGTGGAGGTGAGGTTTTCTTTTACCTTTACTTACTATATTTAGAAGACAATAGTGAAAATTTAAGTGTATTCAATTTAGACTAGAACACTAATTTTGGCACAACTGTATAATTACCTATCATGCAAACTCTTCAAATATTCCATTTGAGCAGCTTGTGAAGCCAGCAAAGATTTCTCTATTGCACTGTACAACTACAAGGATAAAAATTGAAGGAATGTTTTTAAATATATTAATAACAAGATAATTTCAAGTGCAATAAGCAAGTTATATAAAATAAGAAATTTCTAATTAAATGCAAGGTGTCTGGACTAAAGGTATCCAAAAGTAATACTTTATACTGAGAGACACAGCACATGGGATAGTCAAAAATTTAGTCGCATTAAAGAGGCAATGACTCAAGTTTTCTTGAAGGCTAATAAAGCTCAATATGAGCACCATTAGGGCAAAAATGGAAATTGATCTCCTGCCAATTAGTAGCATTAAATTAATTGCTTACGATATTTCAGACCAACCAAAATGATCATTGTTATGTTCCGAGAAGTGGCAGGTCAGGCAGTAGCGCTTCTTCTTCCAATTCAACTTTTACTACCATCTCAAATGCTGCTTAGTTGCAAGAGATTTACTACATTTTGTGCCTCTGCACAGAATCTAATCCTGCTCACAGTGAGCTCCATTAACCAGTTAGTGCCCAGAGTCCTATTTATAGGACAGTTACATTTCGCTTGCGTGGTTAAATCCCAGTTAGAGAGACTTTGATGTAAAAAATATCATAATTTTGAATTTTTTTAATTTTTCCCAATTTATTTATTTTCGAGGCAATACAAGGAATTAGAAAGTGATTCTTATCTTTGGATATTTTACTATATTTTAAAAATATTTAATATTGATGTTAAAAAAGCTTTTAAAAATGATTTTTATATTTTTTCTATAAAAATAAAACTGAATTTTCCCCCTCTCTAAATTTAATTTTACTTCACAGTTAACTTAATCTTGGTGTTTTACACATAATTTAATACAAATTTATTGAAAACTATGTTTTAAATTAATTTGGACAGTAATGAGTCAACTTCCAAAAACTTGAGAAGCTTCCTCCTTTAATACAACTGAAATTTATAACTAATCATGTATAGTTCTCTCAGTATAACCCAATGCTTCTGGCCCCTTTAACCCAGACACCCTGCATGCCTATATCTGCAAATCAAGATTCACTACCATTATAAATTCATAAATATTCTCTTCACTCACCGGTTCTTGATATCTCTCATAGACTTCAAGTTCTGCTTTATACAATTCCTTTGTTATACTAATCAGTGTTTGTGTGTGAACTCTCTGCAGTTCGTCAAGCTGTTGAGAAAACTAATCATATAGGAACAGATTAAATTTATAGAATGATACAAATGTTACTTAATGAAAAAAAAAATACAAATTTGTATACCAAAACATAATGCTAAATTCTTTGTTATTTCACAAGGATGTGAGCATACATTTAAAGGCTGAACAAATTAATATTTGCCTATACCAGAGGTTCCCAACCTGTGGTATGCATACCCCTAGGGGTACACGAAGGACCATTTGGGGGTACGCGAAATCAAAGTTGTTAATGGCGGAAGCAAGAAAACATAAGGGATTAAAATAAAGTTAGAGAACTTTTTTCTCCAAGTGAATACTTGCTATTTAATAACTATATCACTTGAATATTTGGTTATTACGAAGTGTAATTTTTAGCTATTCTTATAATTGAAAACAAAATAATTACAATACTTATTTTATTTGCTTTGGCGTTGAAATAATACTATTGTAAAAATGGAATAAAACTTAATATCAAAAATAAGTTCTGCAAATGTTATTAAATGCAAATGTTGCAAATGTTCGAGTCATTTCACTTTTCAGCTAACTTAAGCTAACGTTAATGTTACTGCTAAAAACTTCTTTGCATAGATGAGTGGTTGGGGGGGGGGGGGGGGGGTAATTATACAACGCGAAAACATAAAGAATAATCAAGGGGTACGCGAGAGACAAAAAGTTGGGAACCCCTGGTATAGACAAATGGTTGTGTGTGGGGGGAGGGGTTAGATATGATAATAAGGAGTACATGAAAAAAAATAATAATCAAGGGGTACGCGAGAGAAAAAAAAGTTAGGAACACCTGGCCTATACACATAAGATCACAAAACAGCCGACTCAGTGATCAGATTGTTCACCAGGAATATTCGTTGTGTATCATTTCAATCAAATCCCTATATGCAGCCTGGTCTACAAAATTCATTGACCAAGGTATTCTGAAGCTTTAAATCAAGACAAATATTTAACTTGTACAATATTAAGAACCATTTTTGTTCATTAATTAGAAGTTGTTTTTCAAATTAGGGGTCTATGAAACTATGGGTGAGAACCTAAAATCTGGACTTCTGTAATCTACACAATGATGAAAGTTCAACAGACTGTTAGCTGAATTACAGCATACTGATGAAAATAAGACTGTAAGCATTATCATTCAAATTTGAAGTTGTGTTTATGTGTACCATATGGTTTAATAATTTAGAAGGCCTTTATATATAAATAGATAAAAAAAAATCTAATGCATTAAAATAAAATATAAAAATTAAAGCTGAAAGTAAGAAGTACCTTTAGACATCCAATTATATTAAAAGAAAGCACAGCGGATGTATGAAACGTAAAAATGGATAAAATTTAAGAATTTGTTTATATTTTTGAACATCACTTACTTTTGAAATTAAATCTTGATTATATCTACTTCAAAGCTAAAAGTCTATAATATTTCAACAAAAACCTGCTTTATAATCAATATGCAAATAAATAAACATTTCCATGCTTTAGTTTTTAGCAGGTTTGTGGATGTGAATGCATTCATTTTCAGTGTGATGCAAAATTGCATAAAAAGTGAAACATTCAAATTTATCATGCCTTCAATTCTATATAGACCTTATTTTTCGAAATTTTTAAGCAATTTAAAGTAATGGCTAACTGGCTTGTCTCATTTAAGTATTTTTGTTTTGTCTTTCTACTGTTCGCAAACAAGCTAACATTGGAAGAAACAAATATTTGTAGAAATAATGAATATGATTTGAATTCCATTGCAATAATGAAAAATATTGGCACAATTTACATTTAAAAATAATTTTTAAAAATTGTAGACAAATACAAATGTGTGAAAAAGTATGCACAGTTTAAGGAAAAACTATAGCTAAACATGACAACTAAATATAAGTGATTTTTTTTTTTAATATTAAGACGAATTTGTTCTTTTCATGTAAAATAATTATTTCTGTAAATTATTGTTAAAAACGCCAATGCTTGGCTGAACTTTAATAAATTAAAATTTGAAAAACATCACTCCAAAGTGCACATCCTCTAAAGTATGTGCGTGCCAAATTTGGTAGATCTAGATTTAATGGTGTCCTATAGAGTATCAACAGAAAAACTTTGCATTTTCAACTTACAAAAACATTTGAAGATAAAATTTGCCACTGAGCAACTAAATCAACTCTTGTATACATTATCTCTAGTACTAATCCCAGAGCCTAATTTTTAAAATCTATCTCACAGTTTCAAATTCAATTAAGAAAAAAATACAACTATCTTCTTAAAAAATTCTCAATTTTTAGTCCCTCAAATTGTAGAAAAATCATCAATGATTGAAAGATTGCTACAAACACTTAGACACAGAAAAAAAAGAACTAAATTCTTTGGTACAAACATATACAAGGGTTAAATTCTGTTTTAAACCATAACTTGCAATATGAAATTTCATCAAAACTGAATTTTTTTTAATTCAACTTTTAGATCAGAGTTTGGCAAGATGAGATTGTTCTTTCTCAGAGATTCAATTTTTTTAGAATAATCAAGGAAAGAAAAAAGAAAAGAAAAAGTCTCCGAATTTAATTTTATTTCACAGCTAACTTAATCTTGGTGTTTTAAACATAATTTAATACAAACTTATTGACTGTTTATTATGTTTATAATTATTTATTTCAAATTAATTTGGGCATTAATGGGTTAAAATAAAAATTTATAAATGCATAGAAGCAAAATTCCTAACCTTTGTTTGGTGCTCAACACTCATTGCCTGAAGACCTGCTTCACTTTTCCTCTTCAGTAGCTGTCTGCCAAGAAGAATGCAAAAAATTGAAGGCAGGTCGTACTAATGGAGTTAGACAATGAAGTGGGAGGAAAAAGTAACACTTACACATCTATTCCTGAGCCTTTTTTTACTAGTTTTGAGTGGTTTTTAACTATGTGCGTCTTTTGGTGCTCCTGCGCTTTGCTCAACTTCTCCTCTTTCTGCAACAGCTGGTCTCGCTCCTTTTCTTTCATCTATGCAAAAATGAATAACATTCATATTACTGAAATTTCAGTACAACAAAAAAAAGTCATCAGGAGTATTTTCCCTGGACTTTGTTACACACAATATTGCACATTTTGTGCTTTGTAGTATTGTGAGGAAAATCAAGAAAGCATTTTGGTCAGCTTCATTATGACAGACTGGACCCAAATTTTGATACAGATCTAAAATTTTGGTAACAAGACCACATACCAAATTCCATATATCTAAGTCTTTACAAGCAGAATACCAACAAATATAGATGGTCAACCCAGACACTGATAGGGTCTAATATTAGATACAGATTTGCAATTATGAAGGTAAAGCCAAATTCTATCTAGCTCATTGTGTTTTTGAGTAATCATGTTCCCATACACATGGACATGCAGACAGACTTTATTATTTTGTCCAAAATTTGATAGAAATATATTATTTTGGTGTAGAAACTTCATACCAATTTTATCCATCTAGCTCAGCGGTTCACCACCTATTTTCCCCATGATCCACTTGTGAGCCATATTAAAGAACTGCAAAAAGCTAGTCAAGAATCTCTATTTCGCTCTCTCTCTCTATATATATATAGATAGAGAGAGAGAGCCAACAATCTATATATGTATTGTGTGTTTATGTATATATGTATTATATGCATTTATATACATATATAGATTATATGTGTTAGTATTTTTTACCACCATATTTAGTTAATGGGCTCAAATATTTTTTACACAACAGGTGCCCCGCACAACCAAAAAGGTAGGGAACCACTTATCTAGCTTGTTCCATTGTTTAGTTTATGTTCACAGATAGACAGACATAATTCAAAACTTTTTTTTTCAGACTCAGGAAGGTCTAAAAAGTGGAGATTCATCAAAATCGCAAGATCAAATTCTTTAACAATTATAATATTTTCTCTTCTTATACTGCACATCAAAAAAGTAATAAAATATCACACATGCACAGGTTTATTACGTAAAAAACGGAAAAAGATGGCCCAAACTTGAAGAAGTAGTAGTATACACCAAATGGAATTTTTAACATCATAGAAGAAATAAAAAGAAATGAATTAAAAAGATTCTAAAGGGACTTGATAGTTGACATGTAAGAATGACTTGGAAGCTACAAAATGGCAATTAAAAAACAATTGCGGCAATGGCTCAAAAGAGCAATATACAACCTGAATGGACGGCAATGGCAAGAATGCCAGTCAAACAAATTCTCAAGAACAGACTTGGTCATCATGCATACGCCATTCTTGAGACGAAGAAGGTGCCATCACACAGTGGTCCAGTTTCGTTTTCTAGCGAGACACGAATCATAACATCAAAACTAAAAACAGTAGAGCCTTGAAACTTGCACAGTTTAAAGGAAATGGACTTTAGTAGTATCACATGAAATTTCATAACGATCACTTCGATATTTCTTGATTTGTATGAATTTACTGAATTCGTTCCCATTGTTCTCTATGAAGGAAACTCTTGTAATCTGCGCAAAATTTAATAATAGTTGTAATAAACATTTAAAAAAATGTGGGAAATTTTACCAAATGAAAGAAATGGCTTAAAAATAAGATTTGTGATATTATAGTAAAGTCTGGTACGTATTTTTAATTTTTAACATTCCAAATATTGCAATGCTAAAATATATATAATAAATAATTATGCAATAGATACAAATGCCTACCAAGACGATTAAAAAGTGAAAGAAGTTCATTAATATAAATGTCAAGTGAATACCATTAAATTTTAAAATAAACTTAATTTAAGACCAGTGGCGGCTCTCAAGCTCAGAAATGAAGAGGACTGCAAGATAATATTTATCAAGAGAATACACTTTTAAAGAGATACTTTATCTTTCAGTAGGCTAAATTTTTTAATTCCAAAGCCAGATGTGAAATTTCCTGCTTTTCAAACAAATTAAATAACCAGCATACGACATTTACTTCTAGTTTTACTAACAGCAAGTTAAGTGAATGTTGATGTGACAATTCTGCTGTCGAAAAAAAAAATCAGAGCTCCACATACACACTTCCCTCCTTGCCCACTTCACTCAATATCATTCTTCAAAAATGATTATCTTCTTTAAAAGAAATCTAGCCTTCTATCGCGAGAAAGCAAATAATCAACCAGATGCGTTTCTGTCGATGCAACAAAAACCAAAACCCATAAACAGCCAATGAGATTGCAACTTGTATGAGAGTGAGGGGACAAAAAAGAAATATATATTAAAAAGAGCATCTTTTTCTCGTTCAGTTGGCTCCGTGCCAGCCAGAGCTGTGTTGCCTTGCAACCCATAGCCTGTCTAAGGTAAAGGGAGAAAGTGCTGCTTTTCTCTCTCCGGATTTTCTGTGCAGTGAATGGATATCGGGAGGCGGCAGAGTACTTTGCAACTCAGACCTGCGTCTCTTTTCGTTTTGATTCATTTTATGCCTTTTTTTTCAAGTTTTTATTACTTTTTTTTGCATTTTCGTAAGTCATTGAACTCTGAGTGTGAAGAAGTAAGTGAATAAGATTAAAAGCGAAAATTCAAGTTTTAAAAAATTTTCAAGGAGTACTGAAGCTCTGCAGCAGATGAGCCACCACTGTTTAAGACTTAAATTGCCACAGTTTTCACAAAAATAACATGAGAATTCAATTTCATGAAAGGCTCTTCATGGAAATATTCCAAAACATTTTAATAACTAAATTTTAAGTGTAATACATAAGGGTAAAGCTTTTCATAGTGTGAATTATGTTTATTATTTTTTACTTATGAAAAACTATTTGCTGCAAACTTTCTTAATTTTACCGTCTTTGTTGCTGTAGCTGAAGACACCACTTGAGAGATTGTTACTGAACCAACCTAACTATATTTAAAATTCCAAGTCACGTTCTGCACTGTTCCAAAATTTTCACATTTTTGGTGTGTTTATGTCAACTACTAAATCAGAAATAAATGTTGAAATCGACTTAAAATGCTTTTAAAACTATTCAGCATTTACTTCTTAAAAAGTTCAAATGTATTTTAAATTGAGTATCCGTCCACTTAAATATGATATATATTTATTTTTTAAATTTTGAATTAATTGTCAATTGAATTTTTATTAATTCATATCTTGGCTAGGACAAGTTAATTTAGTCTTTCAACGGGTTTTTTTTACTCCGACTCGGATATTTATTTTTGCATCATTGAAGGAAAAAGTGAAAATTCTTCACTGACTTAGATGATATTAAAAAAATAAAATAAATGAAAATGCCAGAGGTTATCGGGTCTAATTTATTAATGTTTTAGAGAAGATAGAGTATAGAAATGATTTAAGGTAGTCTCAAGGTCAGAAAAGTTCCACAATTTTTTAAAATTCAGTTTAAATTTGAAAATTTAGTAAAAAAAGGGATGTTTAAAATATAGTATAAAAATATGGAAAATATTAAATAATCTGTAAAAAAGGGTGTTATTTACCTGGCCTGGAATCAGACATCACAAAAAATCTTAAATCAGACAGATAAAGAGCAATGTAAGACTCTACAGAACAAAATTCGAAGGCTCACTGAAACGCGACGAGTGTTCGAAAGACATTCTCCAACTTTAACCTCTGTGAACTCTCCTAAGATTGTGCGTTTACATAAAAATAAATTATAGCTTTCAGGGTTCCAAACGGTTACCTAGCGCTAAAGAAAATAAACCCATTTGCCGACCTCGAAATTTCGATTTTTGTCGCACTCCGAACCGAAACTGGACCACTGTGCATCAGTGAGACCAACAAAACAAAGTCAACACACAACAAAGCAGGCAATTTGCAGGGTAAGTGCTGGGGCAATCTTGCCAAATCCATCAGCCTAGACTTTCTTCCACAGATGAAATCTGCATGTGTGATTTTCGTTTTGAACTGAAAAATAATATCTAAAATGACCCTTTTCAGTCTGCAGAATGGCTGCTTCATAACAAATAAGTGACCCATAAAATCTCGATTTTTCATTTCTGACCTGGTAAAGTTGTAATGAAAAATGCTTGGTCTGTCTATTCAAGTTTCACCCATAAATATCTTTTTTAAAAAATCAACCAGCATAATGTCCCACAACAGCACTTAATAGTATCTGAACATATTTAAAGTACAAAACCTCATTTGATTAAATCACTAAGTCTAAATTTTGAAATACTTTCATGTCACTCAAATGAATAAATTTCCATTTAATACAGAACATTGCAAAATAACAATATGACTCTTTAATTATTAAGCTAATTCCTTAACTGTAAAGTTATTATCAAGAAACTTGCTAAAAAGAATAACACATTGTCATGTTTTATCAAAATGTATATCAAAAACCACACACAGCAAAACATATGAAATTTTGATGTAACAGTTAGAACCACTAGCAATATATGGCATTTTGTGACAACATAGAGCAATCACATATTGCATACAATTTGAGTAGATGTAGCTAACCGATAAAAGTGTTTCGAATCAATAAAATATTTTGACAAATTTGACATATGACATTTTGATATAACAATTACATTAATTATCTATCATCACCTTTTCATGCTTTTTCCTGACAGCCTGAAGCTCTTTTTCAAGTTTTGCCATAACTTTTAGAACTGACTTGTGCTCTCTGAGTTTTTCTAAAGACTCAGCAGTAATGTTGGCTTCTTCTGATTCTGTAAACACAAACATTAATTAAAAGTTAAGCAAGAAAAACAAACCAATTTAAGAACAGCAAATACTTACATTAAATATGTGGTAATACAAAGAGATGAACAGTAATTTAATAACTAAAATACACTTTTTTTAAAAAAAAATAATTTCTTAAATTCTAAATAACTTTCAGGCACTTTTTTTTTCATCCAGGAAATTTTTTTAAAATGTTAATGGTATTTTATTCACAAAGCTTTTTGAGATCCTCACAAAATGCATGTTCTGTCATTGTATTCAATTTTTTAAACTTGAAACCTACCTAAAAGTGAAGGAATTTTTTCTTGTGCATTTTCATCTGAGAGACTTCTGACAGATTGAGCAAGCCCTCCTAAAATAGATGCAATAACATTTAATTATAAGTCCCCATAAACACTTAATAAAAATATTAAGTCACATTCCATTTAAATTCTCAAGAGCATTTTTGGAAAAAAAATAAGGAACTTATTTTAAAAACTGTTATATTAAATTTTTGAATATTAATTTAACATTTATTTACCTCAAGATATTCAATATCTTCTGTACATGTAAACATTCCACATAAGTAGTAAGACATTTAAAAAATATTTTTGAACTAAATTATATACCATCCTTTTGCTTTTCAACATTAGATTTCTAAACTATCTCAAAACTCCTGCAATGGGGAAGTTGAGAATTTTTTTTTATTATTATTTTTATATTCGATTGAAAATGCTTCAAAATGAACAAGAACATTAAAATATTCTTGGCAGTTTATATATATATATTTGCAATAAAAGTTCACCTCTCAGATGACGCGGGAAAAATGATTAATTTTGGAGTGAAGAGGGTTTGACATCACATATGCCCCAACGAGAGAGAGCTCCTGTCTGCTTGCTATAAAGATTTTGCTTTTTTTTCTATATTTTCTGACTACTGCACCAGATAAAATAATGTCGGAAAGATACAAGTATTGTATTGTTCCTAAATGTTTTAATACAACTATAACAGCACCTGACGAGTAATTTATCTATATTATATCTATTAAAATTGTAGTACACAATAAAAAACAGCCTTGAACTCGATATCCGCTTTGTTTTGAATATAAGTATAAGGTGATATTTTAATTATCAATTTTAAGGCAAATATTTATATTTAATTAGTTTTTTTCCTTCTATTTGATTACATGGAATTTATATTTTAACCCTTTGAGGGGTGGTGGCACAGAGGCTGTCCCAAATTCTTTAAGATTAAAAAACACTCGCTCTTGTTATTTTACTGCTTAATATTATTTCCCATGGATATTCAAATGTTCCTTATATTTTTTTTAAATCACAGTACTATTCAAAATTAATTAGAATATCAAAAACAAGTTTAAATTTATGACTTTTTTGATGATGAAAATCGTTTTCATTTGTAGTACAAAAAAATAATTCTCAGAATTTTTGATGCAAAATTAATCATTTAGATTCAATGAGTCTATTCAAATTAAAATCAGTCTTCAAAAAGTCAATTTACTTATCAATTATTACAATTGAAAAAAGTATATAAATTTATCTCATCATACATCTAGGGTTTGTCGTTTACATGGTAGCCCTTAAATTCCTAGATTAGTCGTATTCAGTTGTCTTTGAATATTATTTTAAATATATAGCTTTCTTTATATAAGTTATTTTTACCGGATTTTTTTATCTTAATTACTATTAACTAATATCTTAAAATTAATACTTGTACAAAGGAATTAATTTATATTCTTCATAGCAGAGTAAAATAAAACTATATAAAATAAAATTAATTTTTCAAAGGCACACTTGTATTTAAAAAAAAAAAAGACGTACCTGAATTTATTTGGAGTGGAACTTCTGAAATAAGTATATTCCTTTTTTCCCCCCTTTTCTGATTAGCTTTTTTTTTTTTTTTTTTGGCATACAAATTTTCCACAGATCATGCAAAATCAGGTTCTTAGCTTTTCATTCTTTCTTGTGTGATAAAAATCGTAGTGTCTTCTTGGAATGTCCGGGGGCCCCACTTCAATTTATTGATGCTTGATGCTTTTGAAAATGTATCCGTTTTTCCTAAGGTGAAGTCTATTGTGGTATAGTATATAGTTTGTTCCGGTTACTGAATGCATTCAAGGGAAGGTACGAACAGCTTTTCTGATGAGATCATTTATAAGCCGACGTTTTGTGTCCCGTTTCTTTGCTATCATTCTAGAATCGATCCTTGGCAAATTATCCAATTTAACTTGTACAAAACCAATATCCATTATGAAATTAAACATTGATAGTAGAAAAGCCAAAAACTTCACTACTAGAATGTAAGCTAGTACAAACGCCTTGAATCAAAACATTGTACAAAAGTAGTGAAAGAGAAGAATGCGAAGGAAGGCATTCATGACGTCAAAATCTACTAGGCCAATGAGAGTGCATTTGGGATTGCATCATCATTTCTGCTATTTCAGTGCATCTTTCGCCCTCAATATTTAAATAAATAATTTTATGTAAAATTTCACTTGAATATTTGAAATTAGAATGATTTTTTCTATAAATATGGATTGCTTTCATGCATTTTTAAAAAGATACTGAACTTCCCAATTAATTGTTTTCTTCCAGACACCTAGATTTCTCTTCAGCAAGCAATTTTCCTATCTTTAAGGAAATCTTAATGGCAGCATTTACTTTCTAAATTGATCTACAGTGAATGTCAGTGGTTCTGGATCTTAAAAGTGTTTTACTTCCTTTCAAAACTGAAAATAATTTCTGACAACAGCAATAACTTTCAAACATGGAAATAATTTGAAACAGAAATTTGAGTATTTTCAAATCTGGCTGGTACATCTTCAGAATTTTTTTAAAAAAAATTTTAAACTATAGGTAAATACCAGTAAAAAACTCAAAACCAAACAATGCTTTTCTCAATAATAAACTACGAATATCACAGTAGAAAATGAGCCTAGCACTAGCTGAAAATGAAATTTTAAAACCCTCATTAATAGTCAAGTGTTCCTTTCTCCATGAAGACAATCCAAGAGCTATAAATATCACAGCAGCTAAAAATGTTATAGCCCTTCCTACACAAACTCTAAATAAGAAGTGACCCCTTAAAACCTGATGTTTCTGGAGAGACCACTATTCTTGAGAAGTGAATGATGTCTGATAAATTCTTTTAACCCTTTGCGGCTCAAGGCATTAAATTTTTTGTCTAGACATAGAATCTACAATTTTTTTTTTTTTTTTAAACTTACTACATTCCGAGGGGCGGATCATCCCCCTTTGGGGTCACCCTTCTCATATGAGAACCCCCTTAGATACAGCCACCTTGGTACACTCAAAAAATATTGTTGAATCTTACAGAAAATCATAAATTAAAACTTCAAGAATATTGGAGGAAAATTTTCGAGTTAATTTGCTGAAATAGTAAACATCCAGAACTGAAAAAATTCTTATCTCTGCGTTGAGGAATTGTCCCAAACTTTATCTCAAATAATTCCTATTCGGAAACGAAATTTCATAAGGCTGCTATATACATTCTAAAAGGAGTACTATTAGCCCTATCCTAAACCTATTATTTTCCATTTATAGTTGAATTAAACAGTTGAGAAGCGAGTGAAATTAGGTGTGCCAACAGCTGGCACACTGCGCTGCAAAGGGTTAATGACAAAATAAGAGTTTAAGTTATAATGACTATCTGGCCATACGTAAGTGAATTACATTCACATGTGTTTAAATGGTTAATAATGCCTTTGATCTACTGCAGTGTGTATAACACTAGACTGGCGGAATGAGTTTAATTGGCACCATTGAATGTTTTAAATTTTTCATATTTTTAAGTGTGGTCAGCAATTTATAAAAATAATTAAGTCATCAAAAGTTCTGTTACAACAGCTAGACTACAAATAGGACAACTTTAGTTTAAATTATTTTTAGTATACAATACAGTAATACTTTGACTTATGTTAATTGGAAGTTGAGCAATTCCTCGTTTTCCCTTCATGTTTTAAATATTTCCCATTTTACAAAATAATACAAGAACAAAATTATGAAATTAAAAATAACAGAACTAAAGAGAAACTTGGAACATTCTTTTTCCAAAATGAGTCAGAAGCAACACCAGAAACTGATCAAGTCACATATGTATTAGAAAAAAATTTTGAAGTTGATAATAATTATGCTCACTTCAATCTCATATAGCAAAAAGCTGACAGTTAATAAAGAAATTTTGCATGAGGGAAAAAAAAAACATCTGTTGAGTTATCAGTAATGATTGTTAACTTTATAAAGCCATCTAGAACAAAATAACTCTTTTATGTAACACTTTCATTTTAATACATATTATTTTGCATCAGTAAATATGAAAGTTAAATTGTTTATTACATTCTTTTCTTCTAATTAGCTTTTTTTTTCTAAGCCCTTGCCTCCAACTGATCAAAATTCACATGCATTTATATGCAATGTTATATTTCGACTAATTCACCTACTTCAGGGTATTGCTGTGAACAAGTTTAAATGGAAAGCAAAATTCCATATAAATAGATATAAATCTGAAGGCAACAATCTTACTTCTCAGTGTTTCCTGTCGCTTGAGGGCAGGCATTGCCGCAGGAGAAGTGCTCCCAGAAGTCATCCTCTGAATGTTGCCATTCACAGTGTTGTGCCTGGAAGATCCTCTGGAGTCTGACTTTTCCTCCTTGTTGGCACTCTGACGTCCGGAGTCGGAGCAGATGCTCAGCTTTGCGGGAGAACGCCCAGATTCCTTCTCATCCTCCAGGTTCTACAAAGGATATAAAAATTCATTCATAGGTCAGTCACTCATCAGCACCCCAAGCCAAGCAAATCCATTCACTCCGATTTCCTACCCTTGCGTTCTCTAATTTCCTTAGTGAACCACGCACCACAAGCCTCCTCCCTACATGTACCAGAGCTCCCACTCTTACTGAGGAAAAAAATTCAAGGATTTTAAAGGACCTTTTTCAAAAATTCATGGACCATAAAATTACAAATATTTGATATAAAAATGCAAATGATAAATTTAAATCAAATTAATCATTTGCATTTTTATTTTTGAAATAAAAGATTGATATGGATGAACAATTCTAATGATAAAACTGTGTACAAATTTTAGCCATCTAGCTTCCCTGGCTCTATGAAATTAAATAACATACATTCTGAAAAAAATATTTCATTGCAGAGAAAATCGATTATTGGTATTTAAAAAAAAAAATTCTGTTCAAATGTATCAGTTACTTTCAAAATACTTTAGGATAATTGCATAATATATTACTTATCATACTATTTTACTTGGCAGAGAAATACCCTCTGTAGCTTTTATTGTATTGTCAAATTAAGATGTCTTTGAGAGAGAAAAAAACTGATGATTGATAACATTCCCAAACAAGCACTTTTTTCTGGTGGTGGAATTCTCAAGACAAAACCACGCCACAAACTGGTTTTCTCTTCTGTACCAAAAAATAAAGGATGGACATTTTGCTTATTTTTCAAGGACCCAACGAAAAATCAAGTACTTTTTCAGGGCCCTGAGTCAGGCAAACAAAATTCAAGGAGTTTCAAGGACCATAGGAACCCTGTGTACTAACTTGTGCCGCATTTCTTGCCCGGCAATCCAGAAGGAGTCAGTTTTACAGTGTTCCACGGATTCAATAAGAACCTTACCCCGACAATAAAAATGATGTGGAGTGATGGAAATTTGGAGAAGTTGGATTTCCACCCTTTTACTCCATGGAAATTCTGACCAGTTTTCACACTGATGATTGGTTTTGGTATAGAGAGGTTGGATTTGATGGCATGGAGCATTCGTGAATGACTGGGTATAGTTTACTCAACTTCCATGCCAAACCACATTCATACTTACACCACTCAGACAAATATTTCCACCTAGAGGCTCCTCCTCTCCAATTTTGAGTTATTTTGAGGAATCACACATAAAACGCAAAATATAACGGCAATCAACCTTTTGACTCCACAGATTCCAAAAGTATGAAGCAAAAATTAATTTTCTTTAAGCAGAAACATCACCCAGATTATTTTATGTTTCCATCGGCATTTTAAAAAGAAATGACAAATTAAAGCATCATAAATTTCCTGCATCACTGTGAAAGCAAACTTGTCTAGCATTTAAATTTCCCAAAAATTAATAATCTTTTTCCAAAAATGTTTCAAAATAAATTGGGAAAGAAAAAAAAAATATTTTACTTTAAAATGCAGTTTTTAAAAGCATCTGATGTTAGCTTTTCAAATTATATCAAAAATAAATTTAAAAAAGAAAACACCACAAGAACAAAAAATAATTCAAAAGAATCAGGAATTTAAAAAAAAAATATATTACTGCAATTGATTTTTATCTGTTATATAAAATTTTCCTTACCACAGAAACATAAATTTAATGCAAATGTT
Organism: Araneus ventricosus; assembly: GCA_013235015.1. Taxonomy (NCBI): domain Eukaryota; kingdom Metazoa; phylum Arthropoda; class Arachnida; order Araneae; family Araneidae; genus Araneus; species Araneus ventricosus. Next base: position 113,037 of record BGPR01002784.1, on the reverse strand, counting down.
TTATAGTGGCAAAAATTAATTTAAAATGTATATGAAATCAGTTGATACATAAATTTAAAGTTTTATCTGACTTTTATTCTCTAAAACTTTTCTCATTTATATTTAAAATGCATAATTTCTTGACATATTGCAGAGAGATTTGTACACAAAGGGCTCAAACAAGCAAGATATAAGAAACACATTTAAACAATATATATTAACTTATATAAATAAAAGTGAAAATTCAAAAATAGTGTATCTGCTACAAAAATCTTAATTACAGAAGTTTCTTCAAATTTTGCTCAAAAATACTATAAAGCACAAGGAAGGGTCTAGGAAAGGTTTCATGAAAATTAATTAAATAATTAACTTTTCATTAATTAAAAGCCATGCTTCATAAACAGAAAAGATTTTATCTTCAGTGCTGTCATTCCTACTAAATGAAAATATGACAGATATTTTAAATCATTTTATTTATTTGCCTCCAAGATGGCACTTACAATGTTTAACTAAATTTTGTGTCATTCTTTAAAAATTATTAGCAATTTTTATTTCATACAAAAGCTTATGATGTTTCGATATGTGATCAACGGTCGCCTGCCCCCAATACCTTCAATTTTTGAGAAATATTACAAAATAAAACTTTGACGGCGTTCTTGAGCCTCAGAAACTGGACAGATTTTGCCAATTTTTTCATCACTTCCTTAAAATAACTAGCCAATCAGAATGCTTCAATTCAATTTCGTAAGTTTAAAATAGTATTTTTCATTTGTATGCAGTTCTGTAGCATCTCCATATTAATTTAGGGCAATATCATGAACCTGAAGGCCTTCATGCCGAAATTCGTTAAAAAATTATACAAAACATTACAACTAGATGAGGTTTATTGACACATTTTACAATTTTAAAGGAATCTATGGTCTACAAAGAATATGAAATCGACTATGGTTTTATGGTCTGTTCCACTGATCTTCATGTAGTATTTAAAACTGAAAAAAGTAGTGGCTGAGAGCCTCGAAGCAGCGAGGTGGAAGTGGCAGTGCAGAGCAAAGTGGTTCTGGTTTCGAACCCGCCCGGAGAGAGGCTAGTAACTTATGGGAAAAAATTACCTTTTGGCAGTCTTTAAAAATTGCTTGGCACAATCTGTAATTTTTTGAGAAGCTACAAGATTAAAAAATTGCTTGAAGCAACTGATATTCTCATTTCAATTAAAAAATAAAAATAAAATAACACATAAGAAATTTCTATGTATGATAATATTTTATGCAAAAGCATTCTTACATATAAAATATTAAATATTTTTTAAAAAATAAATGGCTATTTACTTGTGCAATGACATCCTATTGAGCGCTAATATTATATACAATTTTAGTTTCTTATATACAACATTTACACCACATAGCTATCAACAGCACATTTCACATGCAATAACTGTAACCTTCACTATGTTTTAAGTACATCAAATTGTCCTCCAAAGAATTGAAGAAAAAAGGTTTTAGCGAAATTTGTGAGATAATTAAATAGTTTTTTATTTTATTATTTTAAGTTCATGAAAATATTTTTGTCCCAAGCAATGCCACGTGTGTCAGCTAGTATGAAAATAAAACAGCAAATCCATATTACCCCTTTATATTCCAATGGAACTTAAAAGTATTAATTAAATCACGCCTATATCTTTGTAATATGAGCGTTAGTTTTCCACTCTTTCCTAGAGCTGTTCTACTGCCAAACGTATCTAATGATGCAAAGTTAAAATTCAAAAGTTGCTGGTAAATTAATATGGGATATAAAGGGTTAAAGCAAAAAGTAAGATTGCTTCAATATTTTTTTTTAAATATGAATATAAATTATAAGATAAAATATGTACATAATACATAAATTAATTCATTATGATAAAATACATGAAACAGTTATGCTCAAGGCTAGATTTTTAAAAAAATCACTAAATACTTCTAGTAATCATGCTTACATCATCGTCATCTGTTAAAGCCTGCAGCTGGCGTGCATGCTTCTCCATTATGGACTGATAAGCTATCGGATTTGCTAAGGCATCGGCTAATTCTAAAACAATAAATTATGGCACAATATTACTACATGTGATAAACAAGTATACGTCAGCCACATAAATATGTCCATGTAGCAAAAAGAGAGACACATTAACAAATTTGCTTGTAAATAAAATGTTGGACAATTCATTCAGGGTTTGGAAACCAATAAATGTGAAATTATCTCTAAACTCAAAAGAAAATATACATAAATATATATTCATTGATTTCAGCATTTCTAGTGGCTAATTAAATGTAAACCACCAGTATAGCCTTTTAGTAATGACTAGCTAATATGGGGCATTTTTTTTTAAATTTATAAAAGCAGAAGAAAGAATTTCAATTAAGCTTCCCCATAATACTTTCATGAAAAATAAAATCTCAATAAGCAAAATTAATTTCTTCCTTCCCTCCATTTTCAAGTCATTCAAATAGAAGATATATGATTCCTTTTGTCCACCCATGGGCTTACCTACCACTATGGGTGTTGCCACTGCCATTATAGTATTCACTTCCTGTTTCAGTTTATTTGATCATGTTTTATCATTTGGTAAATTAGTTAAGATTATGGCAACTAGTTTTCAGTTTAGTTTAATGTCTAAAAAAGGAATTCCGACTAAGAGCCATTTTGCTATGCCTTTTAATGTAAATATTCTGCTTCCTTGTAAATAATTGTGCTTTTGTTCGTATATACTCAGTGTTGTGCGTCTGAATAAAAAAGATTAAAATCTATGATTATGTTTACAATGATGAGTCTTCTCTCATCAGCAATAAATTTACCCATATATGGAGTGATACAATTGTACAGGCACGTAAAATAATCTATAGGGCCATTAAAGACCAGGCAGATTAGTTTCACACAGGGAGGGAAATATCCTGATAATATGGAGGTACAAAATCTGCACTATTCCATAAGCAGAGGAAAAAACTCTATTGGTGCATCATTTGTACCACACATAAGGACAAAGCTAATCATGATTTGTAATTTAAAACTAATATATCAATCAATCTTCTAATTTGATTCTGTTGTATTAATTAATCATTTGGGGAGATGCTGGAAAGGGCCTGATAGAAGTTCAAACACTAAAAATTGTTCACGTGTTAAATGGCATCTGAACCAAGAATTTAAACTAGTAATTCAAGACCCATCCTATTTTACTGTTTGAGGAAAGAGTATTAATATGAATTTTATAAAATAAAAACAGAGATCTAATTTTTAATATGATCGAGATCCATGAAAAGTTTAAACATACCAGAAAATCCATCTGGAACATAATCCTTCACTGTAATCTGTACAAAAAGCATATGAAACTGCAGAGGTTGACCAGACTCATTACGTAGTGATATATGGCGATAACCTGAAAAGTAAATTAAGGTCATTTCTCATAGCAAATTCCATAAATAAGTCTCCATAACAAAAGCAATTGCAAGCTTTCATCTTCGCAGCTTTCCTTTCTCATAGAACGGGAAGCTGCAAAGATTTTTTTTTTTTAATTTCAAATATTTCACTCAAGCTGAGAAGAAGCATTTACACAAATTTATATAACAATGAACTCAAAACAAGGATTGAAAAAATTAGTAAAAGCTAAGCAAGGCAATTAAAAAAATCCTTAAATTTCAATTACAATTTTTTGGAGTGAAATTCTTTCTCATCAGTTATACATGAAAAAGTAAATGATGCAAGAGGTTTTGTTCTCACATTCCTATTTAAAAACAGAACAAACTGGAATTAGTTTTAAAAATATAAAATTATGATTCCATACAGAAAGAAAATCCCATTAATGTCAATTTACTTGACAGAGTTACCAATATGCACTTCAGTTTTTAGCCAATCATTTAAAATCTCTGTTTGTCCACAAAATTAACATTAAATAAATATAGTAAAACTAGGGGGTTACACCCCCAGCTCACTCCGCTACCCAACCCCCAAGAATCACACTACGATTCTTTTTGGATCACCAGGTGATCCCAGCTAGCTTTGCTCGCCATACAGTTATGCATTTTTTCTGCCAGTAATAGGAAATTATAAATACATTAATTACAGAAAGTAAATTTAAATTATCTGAAATTGCATAAACTCATAAAATTAATTTTTCATCAATTATTAAAATTAAAATCTTCTGGTAGCACAGAGATATATATGTAAATGTTAGAAAGAAATTTGAATGCCAATACATATAATTCTAAGATGTTTAAAAATCAAAATTATTTACATCAATCAGAAATCAGTCATTTAAAACTTCTTTCCATACACAATTGACAATATGTTCAACAGTTTTATTTGCCCTAACTTTATTCTACCAAAAATTTAAACATGCCCTATTTGCAATGAAATGCTGCTGAGAAAAGCTTCCACTAATGTAATCACACTCACTCCAATTATTATTTAGCCAAAAAAATATAACTTTTCTCTCTGGGCAGTTATGTATGTATTAAACCTCAGAGATTTTAAGTCGTCAAGAGATGATATAACCCATTTTACAACCTTTTACTAAAAAATGACTATTTAAAGGCAAAAGTGGCTTGAAACATGCTCATATTAACTATTCAAAATTGAAACCATAAAAATTATGTATTTTTAGTTTTTTAAAATTGATAAGATCCTACTCAAGTTATGTTGCTCAGAAAGCTTCCCCACATGTATACAGACTCACTCCAGTTACAATTTAGTCAAGAAAGGTACAAGATTTTTCTCTGGGTAGTCAACTTATGTTTTTTTAAAATGCGAGTAATCGAAAGATGAAATAGCCCATTCTTCAACCTTTTAATTAAAAAAGGACATATTAAAGAGACATTCACTCATTTGCCTAATCGAAACAGCAAGACCTAAACTTATTTTGCTCAAACTATTTAACTCAAAAAAAAAAAAAAAAAATCGTTGTCTCAGACTTTCAGCTGATGTAAAGAAACAAAACTTGCTAGCTATTGCCAAATGGTGATTAAGAAATTCGACCATTTTTTGCCGCCACATAAGATAATTATATATATAGAAACATCAATAAATATTTAGGTGCAATATATTATGTGCTGAATAATGATTATTCATATGCAGCAAGGGAGTTAAACTCGTAGCCCACAGCAAATATCTTTGTGGTCCAGCAAGCATAACAGTAAGTAAAAAAAATTTTAATAAAAGTTTTGTTGCTTGATTTTTAAAAACCCTTATTATACACAATTATTAATAAGGAACCATATCATTTGCCAACGACCTATTACTAGTCATGGTATATCGACACACCATTCCCCCATCCCACACACAATAGCAGCTTATAATAAAATAACGTGGATATGTGCAAATGGAGGTAATTGAAATTCAATGCTCTTTAGATTTGAAGGCAAACTTCAGTGAAGTTGGAATGCCGGAATTTTACAAATATTTGCCTTCCAGGTTTTGAAAACATTCAAAAATTGGAATATGAAATTATTTGTTGTTTAGAAGTACTTATTGATACCAAACAATTATTTTAACTTATAAAAAGAAATAAGTCTTCTGTCAGATCTAGAATTACCAACATTCACCTTGAATCAATTCAGCAATTAATCTCTCTGGACAAGGTATCGCTTGAAATAGTAAAGATGGTAGCAGAAAAGAGATACCAAGAGTCAGAAAGAAAACATTAACTTTACTGTTGTCCTTGTTCGTTTTTTATACTGTGTGTTTTTAAAATAATTACGTTTCTATAAAAATTAAAGGTGGGGGTTTATTTGTTTTGTTTTTTCCCCTCACATAAACTTAGACCTGGTTTATTTGGTCTGCAATACCATCCCAGTTTGATACTCTTGATATACAGTTAAAATACTTCAACAAATAAATAAAGGAAAAAATTACCAGGCCTCAGCCCTACAACTGGTAAAACTCGGTGGCCTATAAATTTTCCACCTTCCTCATATGCTGCAATCCTCAGGCAAGCTAAATCAGGTAAAACCACCTGGAAAAAACAAGAGCCATTTTAAATATTACCACTGCATCATCTCACTTTGCTTGTAAATAATTCATTCACTAACGAAAATGGTATAAGGCTGGAAATTTATAACTATGTAAGCATTTCAAAAATAAATGCAAAATTACATTTTGGCAGTTAGTGCCTCTAAAATGCAGACTTTCAAAGCTGAAAGACATCCAGTTGTTGGCCAATTGCAATGCCTAGTCTCTCAAGGCAAAACGTATTAGGGGTGGGGGGTTTTTTTTTTGCCTACAGTGTAGGGAGTCTGAGAATTGCGGACACATTTCAAAGGTTAATTTTAAAAAACCGAATAATGTTAGAACTGTGTTTTTTTTTTTTTTTTTTAATGAGAGTGCATTTTAAGAAGTTTTTTTGAGATAGGTAACGCGCCTTTATGGTGGTCTAGGTAGCCACAAATTATTGAAAATTTCCCATTTTTGAGAGCTATTATCTGCGAAAATATTAAAACTAGAAGAAAAATAAAAGCATATATTTGTAGGGAATTTTATGCTCTTTAATTTGTGAAATCAATTGTAATTCAGGGTGGCTACAGAAACTGTGAAAAAAATGTCCCCTACTTTTCCCCCGATTAAAATTACAACATTTCCCTGATTTATGGCTACTAATTATATTAGTTTCCTGACTTTCTCCCAACTCAGAAGCACTGTATGTGTACATCAATTGATGGATCATCTTGAAGACGGCTATTGAAATGGTGTAGAGTGGTGTAAGTCAGCGACATTCAAAGCTTCATAACTCAGTCAGTTTTAGTCACAGATGAGTGGAACTTTTTTTGTTTAAAATGTTAGTGTGTGAAAGAATGTTTTACTAAATATGATTGATAGGACCAGAGGACTGCATAAAAAGTCAGATTTTGTAACTTTTTCAGGAATATATTTATTCCCTCAAAAAACATATTATAATTCTTCCCATCAATTAAAGCATTTTTCCAACTGGAACTATATTCCTATCTCTAATGGTTTAGAAATTAGCCATTGGGCCACAATAAGAGTAGACATCCTTTATATATTTTACAATGTTTAATTCTTTGCTTTCCTTATTCATTTAAAGCATGCTAAACCAAATTTTACTATTTTTACTGTAAAAAGTCAAAATTATCAGGATACACACTTCAAGTGCACATCCTACAAACATATTTATATCTCTAAACAAGGAGTGCATTTCACTAGAATAAAAAGATCATTTATGTGGTTTAAATGTTAAATGGGAAAAAAATGAGTTTAAAAGAAACATATAACAATACTTAAATCAAAAAAATAATTACTTTTTTGAAAACAAAAGGCTCTTCATCATACATAGGATTTATTCCATTATTAGGCACAGTCTTGGTTTTAAACCTCCGGCGTACAGTGTCTGCTGGTAGGCCATACATGTCAACCTCCACATAGGTGCCAACTCTTTTATCGGTCAGCAGCTGGCCTGAAATGATCTAGAATAAAAAGAATTATTTCAAGACAATGTTTTGTACACTCGGAAAACATCATTTAGATAAAGGTTGGTAACGGGTCAGATTATAAAAGATTAGCATTAAAATTCAGCCCTTTTTCAGTAATTATAGGATAATCAAACAGTTCAGAGTTTCATTTTACTAATGAATTAGGTTTACTTTTATTTATGTCCTGTTTTGCAGCAACACAAGGGGTATTTTGGAATGGACCTCGTATTTTTGAACCGTGGTCAGATGATGAGGATGACACCCGAACTAGCAACCCCCCTCCTTCAATCTTCTGTGCCACACAAGAGGGAAGACATTTGGCTCCGACAGATTTAATGTGCACCATACCTGCTCACACAGCAGTTCTGTGATGGAATCAGGTCTTGAACCTGGAACCCTCAGATCCTAAAGCCAAGAACTTACCACCAGACCACTGCAGCCATTTTACTAATGAATCTGTGCTACTAATTACTCTGCAGAGAGCTTTGCTACCCTGTCCTATTGCATTATACCACAAGTATGATGAATAGATTTATCAATAATGGTAAGAAGATCAGAAATGGTAACACTACAAGTGATTTTCAAGTAAGATTAACATTCCATTGTGAAGCTAAATAGGGTTGTTTCGGGTCAAACCTCATCATTTTGAACCATGGCCAGTTGAGGAGGACAACACCTGAGCCAGCATCTTCTACAAACTTCCACATCACACCACTAAGGACAGATATAATGTGCATCAGGCCAGTACACACAGCTGATCTTGCATGGAATTGTTCTCAAAGACAAGATTCTACCACGAGGCTACTGCTGCTTCCACAGGTGATCAGAACTGACAGCAGATCTTAATTTCCAATGATTTATAAAGAAAAGAAAAAGAATGCTTAGTCTTGAAAAGATATCTGAAATCTTGTCTACCCATAATTGTAAGCTTATATTATTTATTTATACTTAATGAAGTTATAAAGGCTTTTCTAAATCCCAGATGAATTAAAGTAATGCCTTGTTTAGACTGAGAAAACATATAAAAGCATTTACACTTTCTGAAGCTCTTAGCAGCTTTTCTTAACAATTTTGGCTGCAGAATACTTTCTAAAATGAATAAGAACAGTTTACAAAAGTAAGCTGTTCTAATTTTTGCTGTTATTCTCACAAGCACGAATTTTTCACCATGTCACAACTTCGTTCATTTAACGAAATTTTTTCTAATGATTACTTTTTCCTTACTTTAATGAAAGTCTCAATTGAAAAGTTTTCATACAAAAGAAATGAGATATGAAAACAAAAGTGAATAAAATAATAAACTGAATAATCTTCAATTTCAAACAGAAAACTTCTCACAAAAGGGATGTTCTGAAAGTCCACAAACAGTCTAAAACCATCTTGCATGATTTTGCTTGCAAAAAAATATTTAATCTTAATTCTTAGTCTGTTATGGGCTCAAAATATAAGAAGCTGCATGCCTGGTTATCCCAATATATAGTAGTTAAGCTCCTATCAGCAATAACTTACTCTTGCAATTTTACATAATTACATATTTTCTACGCAAAATGACAAAGTATTAAAAGTTGTGGAGAAATAAGATCTGCTGAACTTTCATAGGAAATAATGGCAACACCATGATCTCACATTTATGGGTATTGTCTGCCAACAGCAGACGGAACTTTAGTATAAACGGAGTTCAATGTTGTTAACAGGCAGTCGAGATTGTAAATATATATTTGTAAATAAGTCCCTTTTTTTCTTCCCTTTGTTTTGAAGTATATGCTGGATATCAAGGAGAAAGTAAATATGTCTGATATTCAACAAAAATAGTTTTGATTTATTGCTTTTCTTCATAACTGCAATACTTTTTCTCAAAAAGTGTATTTTATTTATTTTCATTTTTCTATTCCTATATCTAAACTTAAAAGAAATCATTTTAAAACAAAGGGTTACAAGACAAAATTTTGAATATTCCAAGACAAGCAAAACCGGAGATGTTAAATGTAAGCGCCATTAATACAAATAGGTCAGAGTTTTGAGCTAATTTATGAAAGAATTATTACTTAACATTTAAATATATGAATAAACTAATTTATATACCTTTATAGAAACTGTTCCAGCTATGATCCCATCAACAGTGGATTCCGTAAAAGGATCAAACTTCTTGTCTTTCCTTCTCATAAAATGAGGCTTTAGTAAATAACCACTTCTTCCATTGTACTCGAAAATTCCCATATTCAGCTGCATTCCCAGGTCTAAAATGAAAGCAATTCAAAACATTGCATTTTACAAAAATAATATAATTAATAGAACACAAGAAAATTCCTGAAATTCTGTCATCATAATATATCAGGTGTCAGTAAATAGCAGGACCTAAGAAATCTGTGACTTATGTACTGTTATCTGTTATGTACATATGTTTCTGAAGTGAAAATAAAAATAAAACTACTACAATTTTGCTCATAAATTTTTTTAAGGGGTATGTTCACATAATGGCAATTTCATTTGAATCATAGATTTCACAAAACATTGAGACACTAAGGCTAAATTCCTGCATTGTATTTTAGAAAGCATCAACAAACTTCACCATTCTTCTCATGAAAGACAACTGCATGCCAGAAACAACTCTTTCTCAACTGCATCATCTGGTTTCTAATGGTAAAGCACACATTTTAGGTTGTGTTCTTATTATCGCTGTATCTGCATATTTGGTGGGTTCAGAATTAAAGTGATAACTCTAACTTCATAAAAATGGCCCCTTCACAAAATTCAAATTTGTAAAAACAGCCCTTTCACAAAATTTCGTTTTATAAAAATGATCCCGTTTTAATATTTTTCCACAGGACAAACAACGATTTTCAAAAATTTGCCCAGTATTAGGTACCCTTAATTTTCTATATCAAATCGATTTTAAAAGTGAAGATGCATTTCTGCATAATTAAGTGTTTTGTTAACAGAAAGTTCCAATGTTTCAACATACTTTTAACAATAAACAACTATTTTTTTTAAAATCAGACTTCTTTCTTAAAAGTTTTGAATGAGGCATGGTACAAAGTATACGAGTATTTTTTTTTTTTCAGTTTTATATCAAATTACTGCATATATTTGGTTCAAAGAAACACTTTTGATATTAAATATTAAATATAAAAATATGACTGCTAAAATTGAAATTTTTATATGATAAAAAAAAAAATTTCAGAAAATTATTTTTATTATTCACACAAATATTTTTTTTCTCAAAAATAAGCCCATACAGAAACAAAACCTGGATCGACCCCAATTCTGGTTCTGAAATACGAGACATTTTTAATGGGATTTAACTGAATTATGGGGCATTAAGAACAAATGACAATGAAATAGATTTGCAGCACTATCTAGAGACGCAGTGAAGAGTGAAATAATGACTACTACATTATCTTTAGCCAAAACAGAAAAACAGAATCCATATTGAAAATATGGGAAATAAACTTAGGCATGCTACTTTTACATGACCCATATTGGGAGATGGATTTCGTATCCTGTGAAAATCACAGGAGCCATACGTGGAGGGTCAATATAGGAGCCAAATTACTAGTGTCAACTTGGAATTGAGTCTTAGTGAAAACAAATTGTTACAAACTGAAGATATGGGAAATCTGGAAATGCAAAGTTGTTGCTGAAACTGCTTTTAACCCTCCGATTCCTAAGGCCATTGGAATAAAGGGACCTCAAAATACAGGAACGTCCGAGCTCCTATCAAAGATAAGGGAAATTCACTTGCCCCTCAAAAACCACAATGACAGCTGGCATTGTCCGAATTCTAAGAACCCCCACCCCTCCTCCCCAAACACATCTGGCGAGCCACTCTAACGAAGAATCAATCACACTTAATGAACGGGGGCGGAAAATTCAGACCGACATTCGGACGTTTCGGACAACTATCATCTTTTTGCTTAAAGGGACGTATGGGACGGTCCCATATCGATAGAGTTAAGCTAATGAGAGCATTATCTATGCTCTCATTATTTATCAGTCATTATTTCTCCATTCTTATTCAGGGAAAACTTTTCCAAGAAATCAAGGGGGATAGCATCCTTTATTCCCTGCCATTCACAAATAAAGCCCTACCTGCACATCAGGGTTCATACTGTATATATGATAGTAAAATTCAGGAGTTTCTAAGGATTTTTTCAGGAGTACAGTACAGAAAATTCAGGAGATAACATGAAAAAAAATAATAAATTGTAAGGGGAAAGTAAGGACAATTTTTATAAAATTGGCAAAAAAAGTATATTAAATATCAATTCTCTCATCTTTCCCGATTGCGGTGACTCGGAACATGCGCAGTAGACTCTCGGCGCTTAGTAAGGTCAGAAGTATGAATTCCGGATTTCAGCGACTTTCTATCAATAAGGAAAAATGGAAAAGTCATATTTTTATGTTTTATCATAATTTTATCATTTGCTCTTCGATTGTAATTTTTCAGGAGACAAAAAGAAATATCAGGATAAAAAACAATTTTCAGGAGTTTTCAGGGCCCTTAGAAAAAAAAAGCAAAATTCAGGAGTTTTTCAGGAATTTCAGAAGGAGTACGAACCCCGACACATATAAATTGTATAAAATAAGAAATGCATAATTAGTACTCAAGATATGCAACACAAAGATATGATTTTTCACTGTTTTATGACAAATGTTTAATTTTAAAATTTTGTTATTGTTTTTAATACTATGTAGATATGTTAGTATCATCTTAAGAAACTTCAAAACCATTACTTTTAAACTAATTTGCATGAGTAGCATTAAATTTATAATAATCAAAATTGCTTATTAAAATTTCAATTCTGTGTCTTTTCATTTATATGTAGCCCCTTGAAATACCAACAAATGGTGCTTTACTGCACCTTATTTGTATCTGTAGATTATATCAGAAAACAAGCATCAATTGCTACACATAGGTCATAAAAATAAAAGAGTATTTAACTATTATCTGGAACTTTAAATTTTTTACTACCTTTTCTTGGAGGCATTTTTATACTTTTGTTGCAAAATCTGCTAAGAATTTCAGAGTAAGTATATGAAAGTAACAAGCAATAAATCACTGCAGTTACCTAAAGTTTGAAAGTTTAAGGCCACAAGTTGACATCCAGCATTCCAAAATACCTACAACAAATAAAATAAACTTTATACTTTATTTAAATGTTTTAATATCAAAAAAGATAATATTTGCTAGAATACTGAAGAAATATGCACATTCACATTTTCTTATACAGTAAAAGCTCAACTAACCGGCATGCTCGGGAAACTCCGATTTCCGGATACCTGAAAAGTCTGGATAGTTGAGTGTGACGGGGAAAATGGGAGGGGGGGGGGTAGATTGCAGCCTTTTTTTTTTTTTTTTAAAGATTTTCAAGGCCAAATAATTCGTTTTTGTCATTTTGAAATGTGCATTAAATACAATTTTTAAGAATATTTCTGTATCTTCCGTAACATTGCATTTACAAAATATATTATGAAAATTTTAATTTAACATTGATGATTTAAAAAAAAATATGATCTGTAGTCGAATTTTTATCGTAAATATATAGATTGTAAAAATATAAACATATAAAAATAGCCGACGAAACTGAAAAATATTCTACTCAGAAAGCATAATAAAACTCTTTTAATCGATCATAAACAAATCCCAAGATTGAATATCTAAACTAATTATCTTTAAGAAGATCGCAAGGGTTATTGTGCAATATGCGCGCATCCAATTCTTCCGCACGTGATATTACGTAATCGAAATCAACATTTGCCGATATTTGGAGGGTAAATAAATAAAGGAAAACAAAGAGACTTACTAATCTGGAGTCCCCCCCATGAGCTTTTTTTTCCTACCGATTCTGTCCCTTTACCTTTTTTTTTTGGTTGTCGATTTCGTTTTTAGGTCTTGTTTTTCGGCGAAAAGTGAGGACGTTTATTATTATTATTATTATTTTTTTGTTCTCACTTTTGCTTTTGAACCCCCCATAAAGCGAGTCTGTGTATATTGCTTTTTTTTCCTTCTACGTCCCTCCCTGCGGAGCGAACGTTGCATTCCAGAAATAAATTGTCCGCGTGAATGGAACGGGGCGCGCATGCGCTAAATTTTGGCGCGCAGAGGTAAAACTTTTAGAAAAACTCATTTTCTAATTTTTCCGGTTAGTTGAGCTTTCCGGATACTTGAATGCCGGATAATCGAGAGTTTACTGTAGTCAAAAATTTTAAAAAGTCCAAACATTATTTTTATTTTCTCCCTCTAATAAAATTCTTAAATGTTATTTTTTGAATCCCTCTCACATTACAACACAAATGTTAGCAATTATGCAAGATCAATATTAAAAATTAAATAACATCAAGTTCAGAGAAGGTTTACTAATAATATACAGAGATACTGAAATTGATACAAGCAAATTCCAAGTTATCTGCAACAACATAGGTTTCTGTGATATTTTATTGGGTATAAACTGATTATTATACTGCACAGCCCAATCTGCTCATTTTAAAAATTCACGATAAAGTGAAACCTGCAATGAAGCGATGACCATAAAATTGAAATTTGTCTCCGTAAGTTAATAAGATTTATCAACTAGCATCAAGAATAAATCTTTCCACAGTTCTGTTTAAGAAGTGCAATTGGTAAAAGGAAGACTGTTGGAAGTAAGAATGTTTATGCTTTCTTTTTGATAAATTATTTTCTACTAACTGTTGCTGTAACTACCTTTTTTTTTTATATAGCACTGCAAATTAAAATGTCAAAATAAGCGAATTATAAATAAAAATAAGCCTCATATTTCCCTCAAGTCTCTGCTTGGCAGGCACTTCAGTGGGCCACTAGCCTAAAGATGTTGCAGTTCTTTATTTGTAGTCCACACATTTCTGTAGATGTTACAGAACTTTCTACCAAAACAACATCATTACACATATATATACACACTTCATTCAAAATAAAAATGGCATAACTGCCAATAAAAGAAACAAAAATTCTGTAAAAATAAATTTGTAAATTCACTTAGTAGAAAACTGTGTTAGTAAAACTTGTTATCACAGAATAACTCACAATTTATACGATATAAATTATTATTCACAATACAAATTATTTTAGAGCAATAATTTTAACAACACAGAATGTATTAAGATGGTCTTGGGGAAATTCACTATTTAAAATTCAAGTAACAAGAATTATGTAAATGTATGCATTTACAAAATTATTGACAAATTATTATTAGGCATGCATTCATATAATTCATAGAAAATCATTATTCATTAAATCTTTAGTGATCACTTCTGTTTTGTAGAATGTATTAATATGCTTTTGGAAAGTTTAAAAATTAAGAATTTCAATTATGGAAGCAATTTATTTCAGAATAAAATAGCATAATTTTCACTAAAAACCAACAAAAGACAGTTTTACGAAAGTATCTTTAGTAATTATTCAGGTAGAAAATTATGGTAGTAAAACAGAGCAATAAACTCACTATTTATACCTGAGGCATGTAATTACTTGAATCTACACGTGTGCCTTTAGGGTATATACGACTGAGCTGT
>BGPR01002784.1:37768-98073 GCA_013235015.1 Araneus ventricosus | reverse complement strand
TACTTGAATCTACACGTGTGCCTTTAGGGTATATACGACTGAGCTGTTTCTTATTGTAGCTGTAATAAAAATTACTTATATTCAATATGTATAAAAAAGTACAACAATGTTCCAAATAAAAACACTGCAGATATTATACAAATAACAAAGTAAAACATAATTTTTCCAAAAAATCCGAATATTCTTAGTTTTGAAAAGTTACGACTAAAAAAAGTGACATTTCCATTACTATAAAAATGCATGGAATACAAAATGCAAATTAATAAAAAGTATCCAAGAAATTCTAAGATTTATATTTTTAAAAAATGATTTTACTGGCTTTAAAAACTTTAAGCCTTCAGTGTGAAAAATAATTCTAAAAAGCAAAATACTTATATAAATTTCTAATGGGAACAATTTTTAATTGAATTCTTAAGAACTATTTAAAATGGATTGTAACAACCGAAAAGCTCAGCAAACTTCTTCCCCCATGAAGGTATAGATTCAAATTATTACAAAGAAAAATTATGTGAAAATATAAAATGAATATCAAAACTGTTTTACATTCTTAATTAATTCAGTGGTTTCTAAAGTGTGCAAACGTAGTGCTTTGGGGGATCTCGACTCCTTGACAGGCTGCCATGAGTTATTTTATAATTTTCATAACCTAATTTGCATTTTTAATTCATTATATTTCAATTCAATGCAAATGATCTCCCTAGAAGCATGATATCCAATTCTGAG
Source organism: Araneus ventricosus (assembly GCA_013235015.1). NCBI lineage: Eukaryota > Metazoa > Arthropoda > Arachnida > Araneae > Araneidae > Araneus > Araneus ventricosus. The sequence continues at coordinate 97,350 of BGPR01002784.1, read as the reverse complement.
GAAAACTTATCACTGTTCATAATCTGGTTTGAGAAATACTTTCAAAATGATAATAATGAAAAATTTTCATGGATTCAAGATCCTTTAACCCCTTCCCGGCTACACCCGGGCATGCGAATCGTTCCAATCTGGCTCATCCTGAGTATAGCTCAGGCAATATAAAATTTTACACTGTGTAGCAAGCCTTTCACGAATTATTGTTTATATACTTGCTTCGATGACTTTTGTTGACATTTCTAGCCACTAGATGGTAGCACTATACTAATTGCAGGTTGAAAGTGAACTGTTCTAAGGTCCGTTTGTTTAGTTTTTTTTGTAAGAATTCGTAAATAGTTGATTTCCTTATCCGATTTTTTATTATCATGGCTTGTGTGCAGCCTGATGATTCTGATTTTAGTGAATCTTATTTAGATGATATTGAAGATGAATATCGCTTAGATATTTCAGAATCAGATTCTTCTGAATTTGAATTTTCTTCTGAAACTGATAGTGATTTGGGCACAAAATTGGCATTTTTTGTCCCATAAACTCAGGATAAATTGAGCCTGGAAGGGGTTAATACCACTGCTCCATCTGGTAGAAGATAATCCAAGTTGTTTTGGGACAATTCATTAAAATAAAATTTTGCAGCGTGGAGTAACTGTGTTTTCATTGTCAGTAAAAGATGAATATTGACTCCTAAGTACTAAAAAACTCTGAGAATTTCAATTCCATTTGTTACTTCTTATTTACATGAAGTTGGGTTTTTGGCAGTTACTTACATAAAATCAAGGTATCTTGTGAAAATAAATGTAAAAAAGGAAATGAGTGTAGCTTTGTTCAGTTTAATTCCATTATTTGAGAAAATGAATATTGATCAATGGGCTCATACATCCCATTGATTATTATATTTAATAAACTTTGTTCAATTAAATCTTGAGTAACTGAAAAATTTGTTATAAGTATTTTTACCAAACCTATATAAAAATAATTGATTATTTTGCAAAAAATATTTGTTGAACATAGGAAAAACCTGGAGAACTGAAAAAGTTCAGAAACCACTGAGTTAGTTTCTGTATTCTACTCTTAATAAAAACAAATCTGCATCAGAAGATTATTTTTAAAATCAACACTTAGGAAGTAGAAATTATGAGTTAACAATGAGTTATGATCTTTACTCAAATTTTTTTTTAAAAGTTCTGAAATTAAAAATAATATATATCCAATACCTATTTTATATAAAATATTTTAATCCTGAGCAACGTGGGGTATATCAGCTATACACAATATGTGTCATTTTTTCATTATTGCAGAATAAGAATGTATAAAAAGAACTGTTGTCAGAACACATTAACAAAATTATGTAAGAATACTATAAAAATACTATAAGAAAAGTTTAAAAAGCAGACAATTAACACTTTACATGAGGAACAACTATCGATTTGGATTGACTTCATGTTTATATAATAAAAACTAATTATTTAATTAATTCTCTATTTAATTAAACATGGAGAAAAATAGCTGTATATTTGACTTGATTGTTTATAGAATCTTTTGGTTTAATTGATAAAATCCTTTTAATAAAAAAATGTTTCAAACGATAAAATGCTTTTGTGTGTAATAATATTTTAAAGAAAAGCAGTTTTTAAATAAAAAAAAAATATTAGACATGAAATTAATTTAATCCCAAGCAAGGCCGGGAATATCAGTTAGCGTACTTGTAAATTTAATAATATTAACAAATAATAAAAAATTTATGTGAAAACTATCTTACTCTACAAATTCCACAGGATGCTCTTTCAGAAGGTTTGTGGCTTGGGTTTCAACAAAGGAAGAAATTTCGAAACATCTGTTGCGCTCTGTAATAAAAAATTGCTTTATGGATGTCTTATTACATAATAAACAGTAAAATATGACAATCCATTAATATCTTTAAAAAAATCAGTGAGAAAGTTATCAAAATGAGCAATAAAAATTTTTAAAAATTAACAACAACTGCAATAACTAAGAAAGTAACTAACTGATTTAACTGTCTAAGAAAGTAGATAGGCCAACAGTATTCTTTAAAATGTAAAATTTCCAATCAGACAACAGCTAAAAAACCACCTAATTGAAATTAGATGGTTTTGGTATCATTAATTTTCAAAGCCTACCCTTATTCTAGTCTTCATATTTTGAAACTTCAGCAATGAATCATTCCACAAATATACAGAGTGATTGCAAAGTTTCAATATATTTCAGTTTTACCTTTGCTAATTACATTCTTGCTTCAAATAATCTTGAAGAATGAAGATAGCAGAAGAAAGGACAATTACTGTTTGAGCTCTTTAGAGTGGAATAAGGTATGAGCAGGCATGGAAGATTTTACAAGCAAATTCAGAAAACCAGTATCTACTAGGCTGATTTAGTCAAATTAAGATCCTGTTATGAAGCAACACGAGAGCTATTTTGGGATGTACCACATAATTTTGAACCATGATCAGATGAAAAGGACAACACCTGTGCTGGCACCCCTTCTCCAAACTTCTGCACCACACCAGTACCTTGTAAACTCCAAACCCTATGGGTAAGTCGGTGAACGTGGGCACCACACAAGTAGGAGGATTTTTGACTTGAGACATCAGATTTAATGGAATTGGGCATCGAATCCAACAAGCTGGTCATCAAGTATTTAGTAAACAACTTCAAGCATTAGTGCAACTTCAGCATTCATAGCGGTCAAGACGAGTGACATTCTGAGAGACCATCTGTAACACCACAGACCACACAAAATATACAGGATGCAAATCATGTGTAGCCTACCCATTTCTCCATGGAGCAAGTAGGGAATTTGGTATTCCACAGCTGGAAAACTCTTACATTACGAACTGAAAAAGCTTGCCTACTATATTCTTATTATCCATAAGCTAGAAGCTGATGATTATGCAGCTGGGGAAGGTATTTTTATGGCCTACTATAGGCTGTAGAATAGCACATGCAACAGCAGCATGTGCTATTCAACAACAGGGATGGCGCCAGAGGGGGCCAAGGCCCCCCATCGGGGAAAATGTTTATATCCCGTTGGGGAAAATATTTGTACGGGGTATTCAATTGTAGTTGATAAATAATAATCTGGCGAAAATTTGAGACCAATTTCATTACACTCGTCCCCCCATACAGCAGGTAGTGCCCCCTGTCGGGCAAATCCCCCCCCCCCCCCATCGGGCAAACTCTTGCGCCATTCCTGTTCAACAACAAGATTACATTCCATATCTGATCATTTCAAGTCTTTTTGTTTTAACTGAGATGTATCCTGTAAGGTTATACAGTATCAAACTGTTGCACAACCAAATTACAGTCACAGAGTCTGAAATTACAACAAATAAGTAAGTTGGAACAGTATTTTGGTCTATGGTGGAATTACTCGAGAATATGCATAGATATGCAGGGAAGACATTGAAGCGTGCTGGATTTGTGACTTATAGTAGAGGCACATAACCATAGTAAATTATGCAAGAAATGTATTGTGACTCATTGGATATTTGCATGATTAGTAATATACTAGGTATTCCCATTTGCAACAAATAAATTGTGACAAATTAATTTCTTTGAAAACAGGGTAATTTCTAAGTTCTTGTTAAAACATTTAAGAAGAAAACTGGTGTATTATTTCAATAATAGAAAAAAAGAGGAGGAAATATATTTACTCTCTGCATGCTCAAAGGAATGAAAACGAACTGGTTGAGTATACAGAACAAGTGCAGACATTTCAGCTCCAGCCTCAGATTCCTTAGCAGCAGTTCCCTAACACAAGAAAAAAAAATTAAATAAAAACAGCTTTAAAAACACATTTTTATTAGTGCACTAAACAGTAGAATTTTTTTTAAAAATTATTTTGCACTCTTTAATCTTAAGATCTATTTGTCCTCAAATTTCCTACCAAGTGGTCCCACTGTCACAGAATTAAAATTCAATCTAATTAATGATTAGCTGATAATTAAGTTCAGAAAATATTAAAATGGTGTTTTGTCATCGAGAATACACAAATGTACAAGATTTTATACCTCTAGAGCAACAGGATGCAAGTGAAAAATCAATTGCAAAATTCCATCTTTACAGCCATGAAACAAGTCAAGTTTAATAAAAGACATAAATTGCTAGTTTTACCAACAAAATAAAAAAAGCAACTTGAGGGAAATACAGCTTCACATGTTGACTGCTGTGTCACTCATATTCAGGTGATGTGGATATTCAAACCTTCTATCTAATTAGATTACCCTTTCTCCACTATACCTTATCTACAGTAAAGAAGAGACATCTAATTAGACAGTAGGTGTGAGTCAAAATGCGAGCTTGGCAGCCAACGCAGTAAAGTGTTGGTGAATATGCTTGCTGCTAATACTTATTGAGGGCTCTCACATGCTAAGATTAGTTTTGAATGTTTCTACCTTTAAAATAAATTTCAATTGTTTTATAACATACTATTTAAAATAATGTTTTATGATGTACAAATAAATACGTGCAAGTATACTTGCAGAGAACATAAGATTTTTTTTAACAGTGGTAGGTACAAGAAAACTCGTACACAGATATATATGTATATGCATCCTTATTGCCGTATATTATTTTCCCTTTATATATACTATGTATATGAGAAAATAAATAAGTTCCAATTAAGACATCTGCAAGATCAACACACTTTAATCACTGAATGGACAGGGTATTTCAAAATAATATGTAATTAAATATAAATAATATCAACAATGAAAACTTAAAATAGTTATATACAATAAAATAAAGACTTACAAGGGGAGAGCACAACTTGGGAAATTCAGTTTGGGATGAGACTTGGTATATTAATAGCATACCTTTAGGGTGTTCATCCATTAAAATGCTAAAGTGCAATGGCCAGCCAATTGAGAGAAAATGGCCCTCAAACTTTGGGCATAGCTTACATACCAGCAAGTTGTGACAGCTGCTGAAGCGCGAACAGCATGGTCAGTATAGTGCTAGCCTTTTTGTCCAGGGTTCGGATCCTGCCTCCGTTTTCATTTTTGACAATATTTTTTTAAAATTAACATTTAATTAAATTAAAAATTTATAAACATCTTTTATTAAAATATTAATAATCTTTAAGCATTAAATAATTTTTTATTCATATGATATACGAATCATAGGCATAATTTATTTTTAAACAGTTAAATAATCATAAAAATAACTTTATTGATGTTAAATAATAAGTATAAATACTATTATCATTATATGTCATTAAAATTTTTGAATGATTCCATTGAAGTAATTACAAAATTCCCTATCTAGCCTTTTGGAACTAGTTTTGGTCGGGAAAGAAGGTATTTATAATTATTTAACTATTTAAAGATTAAATTATAACTGTAATTCAAGGATCATATAAATAAAGTTATTTTTCAATCAAATGATTAATATTTTAAATTAAATATTTATAAATTGTTAATTTAATTGGAAATTGTTAAAAATTTCAAAAATTTACAAAAATGAAAAAATAATTATAAGAACAAATTTAATGGTGCTAAAGACTAACTAATAATAGTTGCTTTCATTAGATAATTATAATAGTGCTCTCATTGTAAAAGAATTTCATGGAATTTTTTTTTTCTTTGTAAATTTTGAAGTTTTTTGAGATTTATTAATTTTAAAATTATAATAGCGCTCTCATCATAAAAGAATGTTATATATTTTTTCTTTGTAAATTTTGAAATTTTTTAACATTTAATTAATTTTTATTTACATACGAGAACATGCCTCCCCTTGTTAGTAAACACCCAACCTAATATCTGTACATAAATAAGATAGCCCCCCCAAAACAATGCTGTAATGCATCATTTGGAGGAAACAATATGACCTAGTCTTACTTTGGAGAACCATGACACACACAGTGTATTAAATAAAATTTCCACCGACGTACTTCATTCTGATCACACGTCACTTCTGCGTCAACTTGCTCTTCCTCATCGGAGGCAGAATCAGAGCCAGAGTCGTCCATCTCAGAGGGAACCCTCTCCATTTCAGGTCCACCGTTCGTCAAGGAGCCTGCCTTAGAGGAGCTCCTCGGCTCATCACTCGTGGAGGGAGTCAACTTGGTCTTTTCAGGAGTGCTGGAGGGTTGGACAGAAGGCTCCTCCTCTTTCTCAATGGCAGTGGAAGATTTGGCAGAGGACACACCTACAAAACAGTGAAAGTTTAGTTCAGTTAGTTAGACTCTTCCCTTATCTCAACGACAGTGGCTGATTTAGTAGAGAACACACATAAAAGATGATAAAATTTTAGTTAAATGTACGCCCCCATTTTTTAACTACGTTAGAGATATTTTGGGGTAGACTTCGTGATTTTGAATTCAGGTCGGGTGGGGAGGATGACACACAAGGCAATACCCTCTCCCTCCAAACTACTACACTACACCAATAAGATGTTTGACCCTCGAAAGTTTTAATGAGTGCCAGGAGAGTCAAGACTTTGCCACTGCAGCTCAAAAAGGATGAAAGATTTTAGAATTAAGCACCCCAGAAAAATTGCAGTAATTCTTCCTAAATTATTTTATTTTTAATAAATTTTCATCCCAAATTCTCAAATCCCACATTAATCATATATGCATCACTAACAAAGTCTTTTTCACACCAATTTTGATTAATTTAATAATAAATTATTTTAAATAAGTACCTCAGAAATTTTAAGCCTCCAAATAAGGCAGTTTTAACAAACATTTTCAATCAAACAATTCGAATATTTTAATCAAACAATTACACATTAAAATTTTATTTTTTATACTATTTTTTCAGTAATCTGTACATACATTATACAGAATTAAATAATTCCTTTCATTATATATGTATACAATAAAGAAGAGATGGAGATCATATAATAATTACATTTTTAAAAAACTGTGGCCCACAACACCTTGCTATGTTGTAGATAGCAGATTTTAATCTGGGTATGGCCTTGAGCTAAAATATTGTTTAAGGGGCTGCAGTGCCCTGGTGGTAAGTTCCAGGTTTGAAACTCAATTCCACCAAAAACTCACTATGTATATGGTCCTGGTGCATATCAAATCTGATGTTCAGGGTCAAATGTCTTATAACTGCTATTGTATGGGATTTTGAAGAGAGGGAGCTGTCTCGGGTGTTGTTGTCATTATCTGAATACAATTCAAAATTATGAGGTCCAGTTCAAAACAGCTTTCATGCTGCTTCAAAAGAAAACATGAATGCAGCTGAAATAAAACTTTTTAAAAACTATTTTATTTAGGCATCTTATAATCAAAATTACAACCCTCCATGAAAAGTGCAGGCAAAAAAGAGCAGCACAGACTACTACAGTACTTATTTCGAAGCATCTGACAGATTTATGAGTTTTCAAAATGATATGAATATATTGATTTACACCTACAAATAAGAGTACTGGATGAATTTGTTGATGACAGAAAGGATTAAAAATGTCAATTTATGAATTGAGGACTAAAAGTGGTAAATGTTGCAAGTACCAAAAGTGCAAACATTGAGAAATCGCAAAAAAAACTGTTCACACTAGTGACCTCTTTACGTGCCCTTTTGAACTACTTAAAGGACTACCAAGCATTTTTCAGAATTATAAAGCATTGCTCAGTTGACACTTCAAAATGAAAACCAGCATTTGAATTTACTTGGCATTCACATCGTTTACCCTTTTAGTCCTCAATTCATTCATGAATGAGAATTCAATAACTTAAAACCATTTTTCACAAACATGCCCTATAAATGGGTCAAAAATTCTAAAAAACTTTTTAAAATGCATTTTCGATTGAAGGTTATGAAAGAGTTCAAAAATATTTTTTTAGAACCTAGGCAAACAATTAAAATTCTTCAACTCTGAAATGCAAACTGGTTAAGTAGAATCAGAGAAAATCGTTACTTACTTTTAGGATAATGCTTTTTCTTATTTTTTATTAAAATCTTTCTCATCAGCTGATTAGGCGATGGCAGTGGTGTATCAGGCTTTAGCTGTAAACATAGAACATATAAAAAATGTTGCCTACTGAAAGAATATAAATGTTGGGACTAGAAATAATATATTATCAGAGTAGCAATCTAATATTTGAAAAAAGTGATATGGCTTAAACATGACAATTGAGGACTTTTTCTCTACATGGAACATGATTTTCAAAAATATTAAATGCCAATTGATTTTTAATATTGATTCCTAACTATCCTTTCAAAAGAAAATGGAAAATTTGAATGTACATTCACTATAAATTTTCAGCATTTAAAACTCAATAGATATTACTTACATCATAGTTGGATAATGGTTCTGTTAATAGTAAGTCACCAAATATTTTTGTACAGTAATTGGCCATTTTAGCTTGTTGTTTAGGCCTGAAAATAAAAGAAAAATAATATAAAGATAGTTGTAAACAAATTAAAAATAGAAGTGCATTTTATTTATTTTTTTCTGTTTACACACAGATAAAAATTCAAAATGTTCAGTTCTTATTCTAAATAATCAGTTCTTAGATAAAAGTTGGATCTTAAAAAAAAAAAAGATTCAAATGCTTTCACAAATCCTACTCATTTTTTAAAAACAAAAAAATTTTAATGTTGAGAATTTTATTTTTCTGTTACATTTAAAAAAACATTTCTGTTAAGAATGAAAATATTTATTTCATTCTTAATTTCATCAGAATGGAGCTTTCATTTTTTTTTCCATATGAATATAAAAAAAACAATGATTTTATGTGTATTATATTATAATTTTAATGATGTAATGATTTAAATAATGCAATAATACTTTTAATTAATTAGCAATTTAAAAAAGTTCAAGAGATTGATACTTTAAATAAATATTAATTTTTTTAGTTAAGAAGTGAAAAAGATTTGAAATATTGCAGTAACACATGGAAAACATTTAAAGTTGCAATTGGTACACTGCATGATAAGTTATTATATAACTAAATTACATATTTCAGTTTATAATGCAATTATTTTTAATACTTCATAAGTTAAAAGAAGTTCCATACATAAATATAGACAAAATTACTTGTCCGGTTTTAAAAATCAATACTGAAAAAAGAAAATGAGCACTTCTTAAGCAAAAAAGAAATTTACAGAAAAATATGAAAATTCAGCAAAAAAATTTACTCACGAACAATGGTTTTCAAATGACAACAGAACAGGGTAATCTGAAGTTTTAAAAGCACTTTCTGCAATAGCTTCAAGCACTTCCTGGAAAGACAGGAAAAATATTAGCTTAAAAAATAAAACAGAACATTTTTAAAGTTACACTTACAAAAAACACTTTCTCCTACGTAATTGAAAATACATTAGTGTAATTTATATTCTTAGTATACTAGAACTTATTCAAGAACTGATTTATTACAACTTAATTAAAAAGTAATTAGTTTGTTAACTTTAAAAAAATTCAAATGAACTAAATCACTGCTCTCCAAACCTAACAAATAAAGCCTCACGCCAATAATGGAAGGATAAAAATAAAAGACTAGTCGCAAATATCCAAAGGTAACTTGGGCCACAATTAGACATGAAAGTGCTGCAATGTCAATAGGAAATTGCAGTAAATTTTCTACCAAGGTTGTGTTTATATGTTACGGCTAAAGAAAGAGTGAAAGTTAAACCTAGGTTTAACTGGTTAAAGTGGGGAATATCAAAGCTTTGCGGTTAAAGCCCAAAGATTTCCCAACGCTTCTACCACTAAACTGATTAGGATTGGTTAGACCCAGTTTTAGCCGGTTAAATGTGGAAGCATTGGGAAATCTTCAGGCTTTAGCCGCAAAGCCTTGGTAATCCCCACTTTAACCAGTTAAACCTAGGTTTATCTCTCATTCTTGCTTTAGCCATAACATATACATCAAGAATGTCAAACTCAAATGCTGGCACAGGCCAAATAAACAAGGTCTAAATTTATATGGGCTGCAAAAAAACCCAAAAAACTTCAATTATTATAGAAATCAGGTTTATATTGAAAAAACAGTATTTAGGAAAATAAACAAGAACAATGGAATCTTTCAGAAAAATGGTATCTCTTCACTGTTACAATCTTTCCTAATTCAAGGGATATCTTGCTCACAGCGATTAATTTCAAAATTGATCCAAGGTGAATGTTAATAATTCTGGCTCAATCGGAAACTTATTTTCTTTCATAAGTGGAGATAATTGCTCATACTAGTAAATAATTCCAAACATGATAATAATTTCATATGCCAATTTTCAAATGTTTTCAAACCTGGTTGGCAGATATTTCTAAAAATTCAGGCATCCCAAATTCATTGAATTTTGCTTTCAAATCCAAACAGCAATAGATTTCTATTACCTCCATTTGCATATAATTAGATACTGATTCCATGTCTACGGAGAATCTATTCTACATCTATGGGTTCGTTATTAATAATCATGTATAATTAGGAATTTTAAAAATTAAGTTATGAAATTTTTATTAACTTTTTTACATAGTGTTATGTTCGCTGGGTGCAAGTCTGACAACCTTGATATACACTGACAATTGTTTTGGGCCATTTGTAGCAATCATAGTGATTACCTGTCAACATGTGGACACCATAATGCGAGGTTCAGTGTATTCTATTGCTAGTACTTTATTTATTTATTAAAATTAGAGAAAAATTGTTCAAACATTAAACTGGCATCATCTGCTAGAAAGATAGTTTTTTAAATTTTAAAATGAAGTGAATTTTATTTTTGGCTAATGAATCTTTGAAATAAATGAAACAACAAAGAGAAATCGGTGGTTGCTTTATTCACCATGAACTGAACAAACTCTTGAATCTTTATTTTAGGCCAATACATTAATAAATCTGTGTATTAAATTTAAATATATCTCCAATACATTGTCTAGAAAAGAGCCTTCCTTTTTATTTTGACTTTAAAAAAGCTATCACTAATGCATCACACATCATGGTTGAGTGGGAAAGTTAATCAGAATGATAGGTAGAAACAAGAGGAATGTGTGTAACACCAGTCAGTGGAACTCTAGGGGAAGTGATCAGCCGAGGAAATGTAATAACATATTACCAATTTTCTTAATTTTCCAACTCTTTTTAAATGTTTCTTGACAGAAATAATTATGGTTTAGATATATTTCAACTCAAACTCTTATGAATGATTCACTTACTTTCAGCAGAACTTCCGTCACCACCGTGTAACCGTGGGTGATGATGGGCTCCTCATCGGAATACTTCCCATTCCAGCAGTCCAGCTCCACACAGCGACAACCAGAAAGAAGACATTGGCGATAAATTTCAACGGAAGACTTACCAGTAAGCTGGTGGCCTGAAATGGAGACAAGACAAAATATTATTTTTCATAAAAATACACTTCTTATGTAATGGTCATAATTACCACCTGCCAAAAACCAAGATTTTTTTATAGAATTTAAATATTTTCACCGAAAATTTACTGTCTTACCGCCAGGAGAAAAAACCTGAGCAGGGTTGCCTCAAATAGACGAGTCGAAGAAAGGGGGGAAACAGTAAAAAATCAACTGCAACATTTGGCAAACTAAGCACATTTCGTTAGGCGAGTAATTCGTTTTCGACCAAAGTACAAAGTGATAACTTCTGCCGGTTCTATCTGCGCCGTATGAAATAAAGTCCTTTCCTTCACCCCCAAAATACAATGGAATACACCGTTTCCATAACAACCGCCACCTGCATGTATAGTGTCTGGGTTTTTTCTTATGGCGGTAAGACAGTAGAATACCATCAGAAACTCAAGAATTAGATCTACATGAAAAATTTGTAAAAATTTCGTAGTTATTTATTTTTTCTCAAAGAATTCAAAATACTTACCATATAATATTTTTTTTAAAAATTATCATCTATAAGATTTTTTCAAATATATTTTCAGTGATCATTTGGTGTTAGCAGAAACAGAAAATAAAAATGTTATTTTCCATGTTCTTATTAAATTGCTTGCAGGAGCATTTTTATTCAAAAGACATTAGAGGCATGATATTTCTCACAAGGTATTTTTTCTTTTACATTTTTCAACAACTCTGAAGCAAAACTATTCAGAAAAGAATGATTTACAAGTTTCCAAAAAAAAATTTCTGATAATTTTTTTATTGAATCTCCTTTTAGTTAACATTAATTAATGTTTAATATTCTTTATTTTCCAAATTCAGGGCAGTAGTTAATTTTTTCTGATGGAAATGGATATGAAAAAGTTTTGCTTCCACAAAGAAGAATAGAAAAAGAAAAAGTTTATGAAACCCTAACTTAAATCATTATGAATGGTTTTAAAGATTTTGTATTCTGAATTACATCTCAATTAATTGAATAAAAGCATGCATACATAAAATCTCCTTTTCTTTTCAAAAGCAAGCAATTATTTAACACTCAGAGCATCTAATTATTTTTATCTTAACCAGCGTCCTCATTTGAGGACAGTTACATTTCCAATTACATGGCTATCCGAATGCATTCCAGTGTTTCTTTTTTTTCCTTTTTCTGGGAAGTCAACAGGTATTCCAAAATTCCTCAACAGTTTTCAACAGGCATACAACACTAGTTAGCCAGACTGTGAAGTCAAAATATCGTCATTTTTAATTTTTTTAATGTTTCCTTTGATTAATTTTTCAGCTCATGCAAGAAATTAGAAAAGAATTTATTTTTTTTCATATTTTACTATAAATTAAGAATCTTTATTATTTATGCAAAAAAGTTTTTTTAAATGAATTTCTATGAATTTTTATATTTTTTCAAAAAAAAAAAGAAAATGCAAAAATACTTTTTTCTTCGAATTTAATTTTACATTGCAGTTATCTTAATCTTGATGTTTTAAACATATTTAATAGAAATTTACTGAAATCTATGCCTTAAATTAATTCAAGTATTAACAAATTAAAGCTTTCAAATTAGAAAATGTGCCTTTTAAAGTGAATGAACTGATCTCTCTGTATTGAATCATAACTCTGAAATCTTAAGAATACTCTATCCATGGATGTTTAAGTAAACATACAAATAAATATGAATGATCTTCTTTTGAACTGAACATAAAAAACGGGAAAAGCCGTCTCCACTGCTAGAAAGTTTGAAACAACTAAAACATTAAAATTGTTTTGGAAATTTTCCACCGAGATAAACAGTTTAGAATCTATGCTATTCAGATCCAGCAGAAGACTGGTATAAATGGAAGACACAAACTTACAAATTGCAACAAAAAAAAAGGGTTATTTTCTTATCTTAAGTTCCCACAATTGCTTACAAACAAATAAAAAAAAACACTTTCAATATTTAAAATAAACAACAATAAATGAACGCTCAAGATCCACTTGCAAAATAAGACAAAGATTTTACTACTTCGTTATTTCAACTTAACATTAAAAGTCGCTTTCTAGCATTTTGTCTTAAAAACCATGAATTTGCAATGCCTCAAGCTAATGGAGAACTATTCCACTAACTAGATTCCTCTTTAAGAACAAATTTAGAAAAAAAAATCACTACATTTCTCAAGTAATCATCAAAATGCCCTTCAATTAGTATCAAAACTGGTATTTCTATGAAGAATCTATATAATAATCATGGTCTGAAGTCGCTGCTGCTCCGAAAATAGGTGTGGCTACGTGCCAATCGCACCCGCAGCGTGGAGTAGCTCGCCCAGAGGGTTGGGAGAATGGGGGGGGAGGGGGTCTTAGAATTCTGAGAGTGGTTCAGAGTTCTTGCGGGTTTTCAGAAGGGAAGTGAATTTCCCTCATCTTTGAAAGAGCTTTCCCATACTTTGAGTTTTCTATATTCCACTGGTCTTTCCGATACTTTCTTCCTTAATTTTTTAAATGAATATTTAAGAGGAAACTTGTTATCTTAGATTTAGTGATTAGTTTTGATTTGAGCATTGGTAAACAACATTGACAAAGAAGATCCCACTGCAAGGAAACTAAGGTTATTGCACGATGGAGGGCGAGACAAAGCCAAGAGACATTGAACTGTATGCATGCTGCAGATAATGAATACCATCGTAGAAGAAGATAAGGAGAATCTCAAGAAGAAAGGCTAAAACGCCTCACATTTTTTTCAGAATACAATCAACATATTCATCAGCAACAAAGTCAGGATATTGTAAATCAGTCTTTATTTTTGTGAAAGTCAAGTTGAAACACAGCACTGTGGACCAATGAATAAAATATGTGAATTTTGCAAAGCTAAAAACTTTCTAGATGAGCATCCTTCTGACAATACAACTTTCGTTATTAAATCTGTGACAATCAACCCAAAATATAAAAATGAGATATTGTTGGCAAGCTAAAAGTCCGTCTTAGACAGGCACAAATCTTCTAGTATCTTAATAATGTTACAGCACAGAACAGTATAGCATGTGATATATGGTTAAATACGAATTTGTATTACAAGAAATAACATTTAAATGCACATTACCTGTGAGATAAGTGTTATGAGATGAATTGATGAAATAATGACTCAGTGGTTGTTCCATGTCCAGATTCAGGTCAAATTTTTCAGGTGCAACAATTACATTGTCAGAACCCATAAGGTACCGCAAGAAACCATCCACTGATAATAAACCTACATAAACATAACAGAATAAATTTTTTTAGCATAAAAAATATTAAGATTATGAAAACTGTCACAATTTATAACATAAAATTCAGGGGTGGGGGGAGGTTACTGATGCCTGCAGTTACTGAAATGAAAGTCAATAGAAACTGAAATGACTCAAGAATTTTTTTTTTCACTCAATATATTTGATAAAACCTGATAAATTTTTAAAGCAGCTTATTCAAAACTAATATATATTCTTATTTTGTATTATTTTTAGACAAGAGAAATTATTTTTAAGCTAATGCAATAGTTGAATTTCTATTTCTCAACTATTTATGAATAAAATGTTTAAAATAATTTTTGTCAAAGACGTCCAGTACTCCAAAATAGATTGTAAATCAATCTCTTCTAATTTTTAAACTTGTAAATCTGTCAGTACACTATCAAATAAATATCCTGTAAATTTTACTTCTGCATCTTCTGACCATGACTTTGGTTCAAGAAAGATGGTATGGCTAAGCACACTGTTAAGCCCTCTGTTTTAAATGAGTAAAATTACTGAAAATCACAAAGAAAAAACAATGAAAGCACAAATCCTGACTCTTCCATTGAGAATTGAATTATATGATATATATATATATATATATATATATATATATATATATATATATATATATATATATATATATATATTATTTTCTCTCTGCTCTCCATTACATCAAATAGATAGAGCATCATATATAAAAAAAGTGAAAATGCTTCTCAATTTACATTCTTTTTGCAGATTAAAAAAAGGCAAGAAAGTGCATCTGTGCATTTTTGCTGCTGTTTTAATCCTGGCAAATTTTCATAAAATTTATAATTTCTTGGCGAGAACTTTATTTTGCTAGAATATCTTTAATAAAACATAATTATAGTAGAACATTCAACTCACAACAACAAAGTGCAATTTCCAGTTGCTATTATATTATTAAAAACTAGAAAAATAACCCATCATGGTATGACGGGTGCAAATTGAGTCTTCATTCAAGAGATTTCCCATCAAATTTGACGTGCTTAAACAGATATATATGCGAGAAAAATGTTTAAAATTGATTGAAAATAAATAAAATAAACATATGTTTTATGACAGGAAATATACATTTTTATTTACATATTTCTTCATTCAAAAAACCTCTTGGTCTAAAAAAATTCTAGTAGTAGATATAATCTAGATAGATAGAAAATCTAGTTTCAAAACAAAGCACTTCTCTGCTTGTCAAACGTTGCCAAATAATATTATCAAATTATATCATCACAATTGCGATAAATAAAGAGATGCATCATGGTGTCCAAACTATATCACGTGCATGATATACCACTGACGTAATTTACTTTCTATTAAAAAACGGAAATTAATTTGAAATATACGATTAATATAATTTAAAATTTCTCGGGAACTATTGATCATAGCAAGATCAATTTCATATCAATCAATAGCAAATTTTATTTCACTATTTTAGAGCTATTAAATTTGAAATTAGACCAACAATTACTCATTCAAATTTAAAATTACTGAAATTTAGATTCTCTAACAATAAAATAATGCTGTTTAACGTCTTGCAGTGCTATGGCTCAAGTTTTATTGTCGGTGACATCAGAGCATTACCGAGAGATCTGGGATATTATATTAGTAAAATGTAATAGAAAAAATAAATACTATTACTTTGGTTTATGCATTTAAGTATGCATTCATTCTCTGAAAAGAAAGCGAAATGTTTTAACTACCTTTCTGTGCGTAGCTCTTGTGGGGTTCATGGGCAGCGATGAGGTCTCGAACACGTCCAGGATCAGCGTATGGATAGAGAATTTCATTCAGGCGGGGATCTCTCTGCTCTTTGTTTAGAAACTCCACCAACTGATCTACCGTCATGCCTTTCTTTCTACTACCTGTCCTGCAATCCAATTTAAAATAACTTCAGAAATTTATTTCTATCCTGCCATATAAAAACTCTGAGCTCATTCTATATTGGGAAAATTATAAAAGTTAAATGTATAAACTAGTTTTGTCTAATCCATCAGAAACTGTGAATATCTAGAGCAGACGAAAGAGAAGGGAAAGAAGCCCAGATCATATTTTTTTTCTTTTATGCTTTCTTGTCACATTTTACATTAAAAGTAAAATAAAACAGACATGACACAGGCTCGGAACAAAAAAAGCTGAACTTCATGAATACGGTATTGTGTCAAAAGTAAATACCGAGAAGTAAAATAAGTATTATTAATTGAACAATAAATGAATAAATTTAAACAAAAAGTGCTTGAGATATTAAAAATATTGTAGAATTATTATTTAAAAGAAAATTAATGGATGAAAAATGAATTCGCAAAAAGTTTTGTTAAAATAAAAACTGTGGTAAAAATTATCTCACTAAAAAATATGACCAAGTAAAAACTATTTTTGATTATACATAATTATTAAAACTTTTGTTTCTCATTTCTTGAGATAACAGTTCAAGCTTTCTTTTATGCTTCAGTCTGCTATTTTCATCCATTTTCTAAATTTTGCTTTCTTTCTTTGATTGGGGGGTTTTCTTTATTTTTTTCTCACTGCTATTTTCTTACTATCAAGTTCCTCTTAGTACTATTTGCCTGATGACCTAAAATTTTTGCACATGTTACTTACTATCAATAGCATCATGTAAAAAATCTTTTTTTCTAAAATATTCAACAGCAGACTGCTCTTTGCTGATAATTTTGTATTTAACACTCTAAATTGAAGAGTATGTTTCAATATACATTCTTCCTGATCTTTTATCTATCAAATCTGACATTATTTTAAATGTGCACATGGCGGGCAGTACCCCTCCCCAACGCATTACCAAAAATTTTAATGCAGATTTACGTTGATCCCAAGAATGACAAAATTCGATGCCGGAAATGATGAAATCCACGTTTTCGCACAAACGTGCCATGTCTGTGTTGATAGACAAATGTTAGGGAACGAAAACTAACAAAAATGAAATCGAAATAACTAATGAAAACAAAGAAAAGAATGTTAAAAAGAACGCGAAAATAAATTGGCTTCAGCGATCTTTTTTTTTCTCACGAAATTCGGATCGGTAGAATTTCGTGGATGATTTTCTTTCATCCAATCGCAATTCGGAATGAATTGTGATTGGATGAAATGAAAGACGATTGGACGAAACGAGAAAGAAAAGAATACAACCTTTTTAGGCATTCCTCCCAATGCTAAACTTTGACCCCAAAGCGCGGCAAAACGCTGATACATAACTCGGACGAAACATAATTTTCGGCAGGATTACGCAATATCTTTTCAAAACTCTTTCGCTTTTGAGCCGTAAGCAAAATTTTCACATGGCGCAAAACTTTGATTTGCGTGAGCACCCCCCCCCCCCCCAACACATTAACAAAAATTTTAATGCAGATTTGCATCGATCCCAAGAATGATTAAATTCGATGCCGAAAAAGCGGAAATCCGTGTTTCCGCGGAAATGTGTCATCTGATAAAAACATTAACATTTTATTCTTGCAGTGTCTCCCAGCATGACTAGAACTTGAAGCATCTGTATCTCCTTTGGTCTCTTTTGTCTGCTGTTATCTGGTATATAGAACTGTAAATTTTCAGTATAAACATACAAGAATACTAGGTGTTAAGAGGTAAAAAGTACTATAAAAATTTTTATAGTGCTATTAATATGATGTAGAAATTAGATGGAATGAAGTCAAAAATATCCATGAGTGATAATTCACAGTGACTGTTAGAATTCCAATGTAGAAAAAAAAATTACCAAACTCATCTCAATAAATGGAATTCCTACTCAGTAAAGAAAACTCAACTGCAACTATTTATAAAAAAATATATATATTATCTACATTAGTTTACAGAAAATATTTCAGCATATTCTGACTTCAAAAACTAGCTCTAAAAAGTAAAACTTATAAATCGTAATAATAACATCTCAGACGATCTTGCTCACAGAAAAAGAATAACAACAATAATAAAAAGGAATTGCCAGATTTTAAAGAAACAACATATAATATTAAATGTGGTTTGCATGAGCGTTTACTAGCGCTGTCAGTTTATAAAAATATGCAAATAAAAATACAGCTTATAAATACAAAACAACTATAATATCTTAACAGTGACTTTGTTCATATTTTCAAACATGAGAGATATAAATGTATTAAATGGTTTAATTCTTGTGAATATCAAGATACTGCTGCATGTAAAATATAATTTTGAGACTTCTAAAATGCAAGGAACCCAGAATTGGTCAAAATCCATAATAACATAGCTAACATTTACTGAAAATAATATTGAATGAAAGGAAAATAATAAACTAACCATTTAACAGCAGAATTTTTTATTAACATGTGGAAATCACAAGGAAGTGCATAAATGAAATCAGGTAATGATCAGTAAACAAATCAAATACACAGCAAATGCAAAAGGGGGTGGGGGGGTTGTGTCGTGTAACAAATTATTTTATATCATTTTTTAATTCTATATATAACAACAATATTTTGTTTGTTAAAACTATGACTAAATAAAATGAAAATTCACACCATTTTCTAAAAACAATTTAACCCTTCACTGCATACTGTATCAAATTTGATACGTACTTTATTTTCATGTTAATAATGAATAAAAAATTATTTGTCCACTCGTACATGCTGTATCAAATTAAAACATCATAAGAGACCAGATAATAATTATCGTTCCATTTTCCATGAACAGTACAGGTCCTATTGATAAGTCTGCAGTAGTCAGTTATTCAATTCCTGATACACCTACTGACATATTTATGCAGTTTTTAGCATTTAAAAGGAGTCTTACATCTCTGATGGTTTCGTCAATTGCTTCTACAGGTATTTATCATTTGATACTACTTTTAAAATATTCAGACATGACACAGGCATGGAACAAAAAAAGCTGAACTTCTTAAATGCGGAATAGTATCAAACGTAAACACCGAGAAGTAAAATAAGTATGATTAATTGAACAATAAATGAATAAATTTATACAAAAAGTGCTTGAGATATTAAAAATATTGTAGAATTATTATTTAAAAGAAAATTAATTTGTGAAAAATGAGTTACGTATAAAGTTTTGTTAAAATAAAACTATGGTAAAAATCATCTCACTAAAAAATATGGCCATGTAAAAACTCTTTTTGTTTATACATAATTATTAAGACTTTTGTTTCTCATTTTTTGAACTAACAGTTCAAGTTTTCTTTTAAGCTCCAGTCTGCTATTTTCCTCCATTTCCTAAATTTTGCTCTCTTTCTTTTAATTTTTTTTTTTTTTTCATTTTTTTCTCATAGCTATTTTCATATTATCAAGTTCCTCCTAGTGCCATTTGCGTGATAACCTTAAATTTTTGCACGTTACTATCAATAGCATAACGCAAAAAAATCTTTTTTCTAAAATATTCAAAAGCAGACTGCTTTTTGCTCATCATTTTGTATTTAGCACTCTAAATTGAAGAATGTGTTTCAATATACATTCTTCCTGATCGTTTATCTATCAAATCCGACATTTTGAATGTGCACACGGCGCAGTTTTTGTTTGCGTGCTCATGTCTTTTGTGAGCGCACCCTCCTTCCCCAATGCATTACTAAAACTTTTAATGCAAATTTACATCGATCTCAAGACTGACAAAATTCGATGCCGAAAACGCTGAAATTCATGTTTCCGCACTAATGTGTCATGTCTGTGTTTATAGACAAACATTAAGGAACGAAAACTAAAAAAAATTAAACGAAATAACTAACAAAAATGAAGAAACGAATGTTATAAAGAATGCGAATATAAAATGGCTTTCTTCACGGAGAGTTCACAATCTTTTCTTTCACGAAATTCGGATCGGAAGAAATTCGTGGCAGATTTTCTTTCATCCAATCAGAATTCGGAATGAATTCTGATTGGATGGAACGAAAGACGATTGGACGAAAGAAAAGAATACAACTTTCCAGCATTCCTCCCAATGCTAAACTTTGACCCCAAAGAGCGGCAAAACATCGATACACAACTCGGACGCTGAGTGGCTTTCAGCAGGATTACGCAATATTTTATGAATTCGAAACTCTTTCGTTTAGAGCCATACGCAAGATTTTCACATGGCGTACAGTTTTTATTTGCGTGCGCCCCCCCCCCCCCAACACATTAACAAAAATTTTAATGCAGATCTGCATCGATCCCAAGAATGATTAAATTCGATGCTGAAAAAGCGGAAATCCGCGTTTACGCGGAAATGTGTCATGTCTGAATATTTTGTTGTTTTATAAAAAAGAAATAGTGATTTAATATATTCATTAAATTCAATTTAATATATCACAACTATATTTTGATTTTTTAAGTGTATTTTTCTGTTATATGTGAACTTCCCATGCCAAAAACAATTTTTTATTTTGGAATTTAAAAAATTGTGCAATGAAGGGTTAATATCCACCAAAATAAATTAACAGCTTTTCAGTAAGAGTTAACATCTGGAAATAATTTTACTTACAGCCTTTCAAATATGGCATCAACTTCTTCTCTTCCTGTTAAATAACGGTAGAAGTTTTGGAAGATCTCAAAGGAAAATTTTTCAGGATTTATAGTATCATTCTGCAAATAAAAACATTTATAGTCATTCAGAAGGATAACATTAAAACAATCTCACAATGAAAATTTTAAAATACAATTACTTTTCCAGTAGATACACCACACAATTCTAAAGCTTTTTCAACTCTTTTCTTATCTTCTTTATTTTGAGCAAATAGTTTAACAACACTGAAATGAAATTTTAAAAAATCATTCATTATTAAAGAAACACAAAGAATGAATAAATTAGCTTAATATTAGAAGGAAAATTCATTTCAGTCAAAATATTTAGCTTTTTATATGTTTTACATACTTCTCAAACACAATGAAAATTCAAACTGCAAATTCTTGCCATGTGTAATCACTATAATAACGATGTTTTTTGCATATTAAATCATTTTTCATGCTATCTGTTTTCATAAACATGTTTTTTCAGAACTATAATAAACTTAATAAAATACGAAAATTGACCAATGATAGTCCACCCCTACACCCTTTCTTTCTTTTTACAGAAAAGGATGATTTGTTAGCATCTTCAGACAGTAAAAGCTAAAGAATAGTGTTTATGCTAAGAAATCTAGTATCTTATTATTAGAGCCAGTGACAATTCAATTTGGCAGCATGGCAAAAGCCATGGGATGTATCATTAAGCTTGGTTAATTAGTAACTAACTAAGCAAAATCATTATAATAAAAGCTTCAAAAATTATTCCATGGTTTAATTGTTTCTACTAAATTTCTAATTACAGACATAGGGCACTACAAACCTCAGCTTTCAATAGTATCAAATGTCTGCAATATGCCTGTCACTACTGATTAAAGAACTCAATACCCATCTCGTAGCAAGTAAACATGAAAGTGCATACATGTGAGCACTTGGTTATTATCGCTAGGTGCTATTATCTTTTTTATATACATTATTATTTGGTACTTTTTATCTTATAACTAAAGGAATTTTGGCGAATACATCAAAAACTCCTCAATGATAGCTGTCTTCTCAGAAACAAACTTTTTTTTCAAACCTGGATTTTAACTTCTTTTAAACTACAAATTAAACTGCAGTCAAAAACTGAGAACTAAATGTTCAATTTTCGTAACAAACTTATTTGTTACTCCAGAAGTTGGTGCTCAAAACAGAATTTCTTCATCCAACCTATACTTTTTTTTCTCGTGAATACAACAAAATTCCCAATTATGCATAATGTCAGCATACAGCTAAAAGTGACAATTCAAATGACAAAAGAAAAATGAGTTAATGTGTTCTAGTTGTTTTAAAGAGTCATAACTGTAACAGAAAAAATTGTGCATATCAATAAATACTATACTGACTAATACAGGTGTACTGACGATACTTTTGTTGGAAAATAAGTGTTGGTATTTATGCAAATTATTTCTCTTCCTTTGTGTACTATAGGTTCAACATCATAATTTATGCAGAAAGTTTACCATTGGTTGTGACATTGGGCACGAACCTATACAAGGGGCAGTCAAAAAGTTCTCGGAATTTCGTTGCAACTCTTTATTACCACAATATAATTAATTGGTTTTGTTACTACCACTATATTTATTTACTACCGGAATTCATAACAGGCAGTGTGATGGCAGTGTAGCTGAAGGCAATGTCGAAGTTCAGCAAAGGGCGAACATCAAGTTCATGTACACATTGGGGAAATCTGCTTCAGAGACTTTGTAAGCCTTACAAACAGTTTACGGTGAAGATTCTTTAAAGAAAATAGACAATTACGAGTGGTTTCAAGATTTCGGGGTGGACATGAATCGCTGGAAGACGGGAGTTGCAGGGGAGACCTTCAACCTCCAGAAATGAAAGACTGGTCAAGCAAGTGAAACAATTAATTAGATCAGACCTAAGAATGACCATCGACGAGTTTGCACAAGAATTGGGTATCTCTCATGGATCCATTCACGCAATCCTGTCACATGATTTGAAGATGAAACGTGTCAGTGCAAAGTTTGTCCCACGGCTGCTGAACCCGGATCACATGGAAACTCGGCAGTTGACTGGTGGCCGAATGTTTTGAAAAAAGAACAGAGGACACGATGTTTCTTGAGACAATCATTACAGGCGACGAGACCTGGGTGTACGCTTACGACCCAGAGACAAAGATGCAGCCATCAGAATGGCACACAACATCCTCTCCTTGACCAAAAAAATCATGTCATGTCAAATCCAAAAAGGAAGTTATGCTCATTGTGTTTTTCGACAAAGAAGGTGTGGTGCACCATGAATTTGTACCAGCTGGATAAACTGTCAATGGCCCTTTTCATGTGCAAGATTTGAAAACACCCAGGGAAGCAATCCAAAGAAAACGTCCCGCCAAATGGCAAGGAGGATAGTCACTGTATCACGACAATGCTCCCTCCCACACATCAATTGTTGTGCAGACATGGCTCGCAGAAAGAATATTCTACTCCTCCATCAGCCTCCCTACTCAACGGATTTAACACCATCGTATTTCTGGCTCTTCCCCAAGATCAAAACGGGCCTCAAAGGTAACTGTTTTGACACCGTAGAAGACATCAAAACCAATGTGACGGAGGAACTTCGGAAGATACCACAACAGGACTTTCATCATTGTTTCCCTCAATTGCAGGAGCAGTGGAGCAAGTGTGTGTGTGCTGAAGGAGCCTACTTTGAAGGCGATTAAGTAAATGTGTACCTATATTGTGGTAATAAAGAGTTACAACAAAATTATGGGAACTTTTTGACTGCCCCTCGTACTTAAGCCACATGTTTTGTCTCCCCTGGTGGTGAGTTGGCTTATCTTTTCAGTTTTTGCTACTTTTCCTTTTAAAGTTGAAGCCAAAGTTATAGCTCACATTTTTTTTTTTTTTTTTAGGAGTGTGCCTTCAAAGAAATAAAGGCGTTTTCTCAAAACCTGAAATTTGTCTTAGTTAAGAGCCAACGTCCATCAATCATACTCTGCTACACTCCATCAATATTGATATGCATGATTGTTTCTGTTTTAGAGATGATATTTTAAAACAGCAATAATATAATATATTAAACTTTTGAATTGGTCACTTTTAGCTGTAAGCTGACAATATATTCATAAACAATATAAACTGCATTTTTCAGTTTACAATACTTCTATCATTTTTTGTATCAATTTTAAATGCAATAAATTTTTATTACTTAATTATAATATTAAGTGTATTACTTTCAATATACAAAATATAATCTATAAATATAAAACTCAATGTATGCATGTTTGTTCCAGCATCACTTCCGAATGGCTAAAGGGATTCTGATGAAATTGGGTACACATGTTCCTCATTAACCCACTTGAAGTATAGGAGGGGTAAATAAGCCCTAGCACAGTTTCTCATGGTAGGGCAGGGCAGTCTCCAAAATGCATGCAACAAATAGGCCATTATAGGAGGGGTAATTAAGCCCTAACACAGTTTTTCAGAGTAGGGCAGGGCAAAGTCCTCTAAATGCATGTAACAAATAGGCCGTTTGACCTGCTCGGCAATTTCGGTGGCTTGGACAATTTTGACGAAATTTAGTACCAGATTTGGCGCCAAGAAAATATCGCTAAAGGTATATTTATCATTACAAACAGTATTGTTAAACACAGGTTTCACTGTATTATTTTTGTTTATTTCACGCAGAATGGCAACAAAATTGTTATTAAAATATTATTAGATGATAAGACAAGTCATATGATATTCAATATTTTAAAATATATTTTCTTTGGGGTATAATAAGATGAAAATAAGTTCAATGTTCTTACGGAAATTAAAATGTATATTGTGCTGACTTTGGGGTGATTTTACATAAAATCGGTTTTCTAAGCGTATCTATTTGTGTCTATGTATTTGCAAATAATCCCATCACATAACATTTTCGATTTTCTAACAGAAAAATAAATACTTTGAGATACAAGAATGCTTATATTGTTTTATAATGAAAATCTCAAATTCTTGCTATATGTATTATATTCTCACACGTTGGCTGCTGATCACGCACTTCAACTCACCCTTCTGTTTAACATTTAGTAAGTAATTAAATTACCACTTCTTTCCTATAGTTAACCCTTTAATTGCGGGTGCGGTTTATAAACCACATATATAACAAAGAACTCGCAGTTTTTTTAAATTTTCCTTTTCCTCTCCATCACAAGGTTTTGATAAGAAAATGACCGGGCAACGCCGGGCAATCTGGTAGTAATATATATTTATGAAACATAACAACTGTAATTGGCAATTTTTACTTTTTTACAGGAACTTTTCCATCTCTGTCTACCATAAGACTTATCTTTGTGTAGAGCTTTTCTAAAAACATTGTTGCCGGAGCATTCAGAGCAAGTAAATTGTATGCCATCTTCATGAGGGCATCCGTCCATTCCTGGAACAAACAGTCTAAGGTTAGGCATGTACGCTGCTTAATTAAACAAAATTACTACTTTTAGAAAATTCTTCCCACATTTTGAATTCTGAAACAAAAATTTAAATTCAAATTTATAAAATCTTAAAATAAATAAGAAATCTGAGGTATTTCTGCTTAATCTTTAGAATACAACTTAACCAAATTTCAAACATCCTCTTCAGAAGAGGATTTTGACTGTCCAATAAGGTTGCTACTCTCATCTTTCCTCAGCATTCAGTCCATTCATCACACGCATGGTGATAACAACTGAGGAACAAAGTAAAACTGGGGAGTACACAAGGGAGTTGAATGTTAATGACTTAGTAGTGCTACAATTATACCAGCTGTATGCAGAAAGAAAAATCCACAAGTACAACATCTGAATCACCCACAAGTGATATAGATTAACAACTTTCTTCTAACTTAAAAACATGTAAATTAAGAAATCACAGCCAAATTTATTTTATGAAATGAAACTATGTTAATAATGTTGTGAATTTTGGAGTCCGTTCAGGGCAAATGAAATAGTTGCTCCGCTTTTATAATAAAATTAAAAAATTATTTATAATTTTTAACAAGAACTATCTAGAAGAAATCATCTTTTTAATGGTATGTGCATAGAAATCAACTTCAAAACAATAGGAGCTTCCAGCATCAAAAGCTACTTTTTACAGTAAGATGTACAACTCATACTAAAAATCAAGTTTAAGCCTATTCAGGTTTAAACATCTGTAGCTCACACTAAAATCAAAATCATAATAATCCCCCCCTCTGACTTTCTCACCCACCTTACATATGCTCAACAGGTGTAGCATATGCAAAGAAAAATCTCGAACCTTCTTGAAAATACATACTGCCAGGTAATTGCCAAATAATCACTAATTTGGTTATTTTTATTCAGAAACCCATACTAAAGCAAAGTCAAAGAAGTCAATTCAGCTAGAGACCCTATATTAAACGGATGTTTTCCACACCTGATGTTTTACATTTTCCCAATACATTTTGGAATACTTACACAAGTTTGAACAATTCATAAAATTTTTTGATCAAAATTTATAAAATTGCTTCTCACTGATAAAATTCTTAACAATACGTTAATTTATAAAGTTTGTTTGTTTGTTCATCTTGATAAGTTAAGAAGTTATTTTTATTAGATTTCCTTCTTAATTGATTTTATCTTTCATTGACAAACAACATTCTTTTGTACATAGAAGCAATGGAGAACAAACAAGAAGGAAATACGAAACCACTTACTTGAGCAATTTCTCTCCCAATACAACAGAAATTTAGAAAACTAATGTTGACTAGGTCAGGTCCATATACAACAGTTACAGTTTTATCTTCCAGGGGTATATCTGGTGGCCCCATTGTAACAGAATCTCGTAATTTGCCTTCCTGGAGATATTAAAAAATATATATAATACATTTTGCAAAAGCTTCCTCATCATAGTATTTATTTAAAGATTTCTATCACAATATTTAATGCATATGATTTAATTTGTAAAACTAATACCACAGGGTGCGTAGTGAGAAACTGCTGCAAAAATTAAGCACTATTAAGCACTTTTTAAGCACCTTAGCCAGAAAAACTAAGCACCTTTGTACATGCATACGTAGATCCATGCATTTTCTAAGCATATGATGTTTTCTGTTTTATAATAATGCATAGTTTTATTGGAAAATTTAAAAAATATATATATTTAATTTTTTAAATGCGTATTTTTTAATTTTAATACTTATTTCTGAATTTGCACAACGTCTTCTATTGAAAAATAAATGATTCCTTTTTGGTTTGACAAAAAAATTAAAATAATAATGCAAATTGTCATTACCAAAAATTAAGTCAACTTTTATAAGTTTAATAATAAAAATCTAAATGACCTTTTACAACATTTCTTAAAATTAATAAATCGGTTAATTTGCCCCTTCGGGATAACCATTCCAGTATTTCAATATACAGCGGTGCCCATTGCTGAAGAAAGAGGGAGCGGAAAAAAAGGTTATCAAAATCCAGGCAACGAAGAGTTTCAAAAAAAAAAACATTAAATCATATAATTTTGAAAATTGGTACACTTGTTCGTGAAGGGCTCCTGATGAACATACTAAAAGTCCCGATCCTGAGGGGAAGGGGAGCTCGCACCGCCATCTTGGATTTCATCCCCTCTTTTATAGTTTTTCTTGAATTTTTCGAAAACTATTCAGTTCTCAAATTAAAATTCATTTCAAATGAAAGAGAATGAAATTCCCTAAAAATAAATGCTTTTGTTTTTCTTCTAGCTTTAATAGTTTCTGAGATAATGGGTCTCAAAGTTTGCCGCCATCTTGGATTTCATGCCCCTTATTTTAGTTTTTTTTAATATCTCGGAAACTATTCAATTTGTAAATTTAATGTAATCAGCAAATTAAAAAGCGTAAAATTCCCTACAAATACATGCCTTTATGTTTCTTCTATCTTTAATAGCTTCGGAGGTAATGAGTCTCAAAGTTTGCCACCATCTTGGATTTTATCCCTTTTTTTTTTTTAGTTTTCCTTGAATACCTCGAAAACTACTTAATTTTAAAATCACACGTGATGCAACAAATTAAAGAAAGTAAAATGTCCTACTAAAGCATGCTTTAATTTTTGTCCCAGTTTTAATAGTTTCCGAGATAATGGGCTTCTAAGTGTGCTACAATCTTGGATTTCATACCCCCTTTTTAGTCTTTCTTAAATATTTCAGATACTATTAAAGCTACAAGAAAAATAAAAGCATGTGTTTGTAGAGAATTTCCCACTCTTTAATTTTTTTAAATCAATTGTAATTTGAAAACTGAATAGTTTTCAAGATATTCAATAAAAACTACAAAAGGGGGTTGAAATCCAAGATATTGTTCTAACCTCAGGACCGGGGAGTTTTAATATGTTCATCAGGAGCCCCTCCCGAACATGTGTACCAATTTTCAAAACTATAAGATTTAATTCTTTTTTCACCCCCATTTAGGGCTTTCATTGACTGGACTATAAGTGTTATCTTAACATATGTTGACACCCCTGGATCTATCTCACCCTGGATTCCTTCCCTTTTGTCGGTTTTTTTCCTTGATATATCGGATAAACAAAGCATTATGATCATGCTTTCGATTTATCGTATTTAACGTCTGGGGAAATGAAAAAAGAAGAATGTTTCTTTTACAGTTCTCGAGAAAATTAAGCACTTTTTAAGGACCCTTTTTTCAAAATTAAGCACTTTTAAGGTGCTTAAAAATGGTTTTCAAATTTAAGCACTTTTTAAGCACTTTTCATGACGCTACGCACCCTGTACCAGTGTGACAAATGAAAAAAATCAAGATATTGATTAATCAAAATAAATCAGAAATTTTAAATCCAATTTTTAAAAATTGCAAAGCTAAAAACTGACAGCAAATTATTATTGAGACATTGAATTTGAATTTTTTGGAAACTGTGTATGAGACTTTGGTATTAGCTCAATAATTTTTTTTTTCTCCTAAAATAAAGAAAAAAAATAAGAGTTTTAAATTGGAAAAAAAAAAAATGAAAAGTATTATTTTTTATACAAGATTTCTGATAGAGCAGAGGTGAAAGAGAGCTGTTCTGAAAATATAAAAGCAGAATTAATATAAATCTCAACAAAATTACAATTTAATTTCATCTTTTTTACTGTCCATAATCTTGACTGAGCATTAATACTGCAAAATGAAAGTGATTGCAATTGATTAAATTAGCAACTCATTTTGAAGATACACTAGGGTAATTTGTGAATAAGCCTCATAATCATAACTGAATCAAAGTAACACTTCACATGGATCACTCTTAAGTTGGACATCCTTCTCTTAACTTCCACACCACATTAATCCACATGTGTGATTTTAATGATTTTAAAATGCACCAAACCTGCACACATGGTCAAATGGGTCTGAAATTCAACAATTATAAAGCAGAATAATTCTCTCAAGTTAAAAATTGGATCACATTCCAGAATACAAACTATAATTGCGAGTAAAAGTTATAAACATATTGTTTTCAAACTTCATAAAAACATTTCCTTACAACAAAACTCTTTTCTTTTAAAACACAAAGTATATATTTTCCACATGTTACGATGGCATTCTGAATTAAAAAATTCTAATTTAAATCATCATAATATTTTGAAAGCTAATAATACTACTTAAAATATAAAAAAGTATCTAGTTAAAAGAATTAGTTTGTATAGCAGAAACACAAAGTAATTTTTTCCTAATGGTCATTATTTCTCCAATGCTTATAAGAAATTCTAGCATGCTTCAAAGGGTAAAGGGAAAAGAAAGTTAGTTTCTGTGCCATTATGACCAAATTTGACACTGTTGCACAAAATTAACTTTTAAACATGTGTTACTATACTTGTTTTTGCAATTAGTTGCTCTCACAAATTTATACTTTTATTTTCAACACTTAAATTCATCTAAAAATATATGTAAATTATTATTCTCATAAAGCACAGCTAAGCTAACTTACCTTCGGTACACGAGAATACCTGCCAGTTCTGACATCTCTCATGCATGATATTTCCAGGAATTCAGTTTCCTAAAAGTCAAATTTTAAAAAAATGAGTTTAAAGTTAATTAAGAACAATGCAAAAGAATTTCTATGGAAAATACTACTATGTTCAAAAAGTTCTGCAACTTATTTTTTACAGGGATGAGATTGGCAAAAAAGCAAAAAGACTGAAATCATATGCGAGCAAAACATTTGTACCATAATTTATACGCGAAAGATATTTTAAGAAGTAAAAAATCAGAACACGCAACATGATGAAAATATTACACTATAATAATTAATAACTTAATTATTTATAATTCAGTATGCATAAATAAGAAAAAGAACATTAAATTATTATTAAATCATTCACATTAAAAGTTAACAAACAAGTTTAACACATCATCAGGCGCATCAGAAAATACAAAATTAGACATTAAAACATTTAACACCTGTAGATCACTGCGCTGTAACATACACCCAACAGAATTCTGAGAAGAATTATATTTAATAGCCTTTTGATAAAAGTTAGCTCAAAAAATAAATAAAAATAAGGACAAATAATTTCTTTTGCTTCATGCAACTGTGTAAAGTGTATTAGCTCTTTATAAATTATAATAATGTATCACATACTGATTTCTGTTTTATTTCTTTTATTTTTATAAATTTTTGGTCGAGCATATTTTCCCAGAATTTTCTTTCGAAAACGGAGGATAGGAAGGTTTCTTTTCTTTGTGTGAAAGCGGAATTTTTGGAAGAAAAGGCAAATTTTTGCAGTAAAAAAAAAAAATAAATAAATAAAAATAAAAAAATAACGGAATTTTGAGAGAAAAAAGAAAAAAGCGGAATTTCTTCAAAATAACAAAAAAGCGGAAATTCGCGAAAAAGCGGAAGAATCTCACCCCTGTTTATAACAAAAGAATGAGTACCCACAGAACCTGTTTATTTTGTGTTTCCTTCGAAGTAGCTACCCTATGCAATTATGCATTTTTGTCATCGTTCATATAAAGCTATAAAAATGGATTGCATGCGTTCCTTCACCTCCTCCATGTCTTCATCGCTACACTTCTTCGGAACATGAGAATTGTTGCCCCTTAAACAAATTTTTCATACAAAGAAAAAGTCACTTGAGTAGAGACGAGGGGAATAAGCTGGTTGCGGAAGTACTAGAATGTGATATTTTTAAAGGTAATTTGACAGCAAGAGGGAAATGTCATAAGGCACCTTATCATGACAGAGCACACAACTTGGCCTTCCCCATGACAGGAAGTTTCAAATGCCTGTAATCATGAGCTACATGCATATGTTGTACATATTTGAACAGGGTAAAACTTAGTTTGACTAGTTGATCACATGATACTCTTCACTTGTTCTGCAGGAAATGTCATAATTCATTTGCATTTGGAGAATATTTTTAAAATTCCAGAATGTTTTGAGCATAGTAGAATATGTGATGCTAAAGTGACCTTGCATTTCCAGTGTTATAAGAAAAAAATAGAAATTCTTTTCTATTGACAGTTTTATAAATGTAAGATAGGCGGAAAAGTAGGCCTGGTATCCGAATCATAACTAAAAATCATAATTCAGGTGAAGGAAGAGGACAAAACCAAATGAAAATCTGAATCTCATAAAAATAACGATTAATTAGTTCATTATGCATTTACATAAACTTTTACATTTGCATAAAGAAGCACAAAAGACCATATTTCCTGTTTTTGTTTTTTTTTTAGAGAAGGAAAGATTACAATGGATGGATGGTTAAAAAGCAGCTTTGGCTAATTAATGGCATATTAACCTAAATTGACCAAAACAAGCTTAACATTTTTAAAAATATCTTTAACAATGTACATCAATAATTAAACCCCACAGCAATGGTTCACTATTGCACCGACTGGAACTCATTAAGAATCTTTTTGCAACAAAAGGAATAGAAAAGATTAAGTATAAAAATGAAGATCAGAAAATTTTAAAAATTAATATTTAAATATAAATTAAAGCAACTATTCAGAAATATTTAGTTGGAATATAATATAAGTGAAATTACATACTTTATTTTGATCTGTCCAATAAAGGAAAAATCCTTTTTCATCCACCTTAAGGGTGACAGGCGTTCCAATAGTCGAATCCTAAAAATGACCACAAATCAGAACTGCAGCTTAAGAATTCATAATATAATAACAATATCAATAATAAGCTCTATAATTAAAACCCGAATAATTATTTTGTTACAAAAAAAGTTAAAATTTAATATAAACTTAAACCTCTAAAAATTAAAAAAAGGAAAGAAACTTTTTAAACCTTGACCTGTTATATTGGAATCTTAAAAATATTTACATTTAATTTTCTTGCATAAATTACTTTTTTCAAACTGTAAATATGACCTTTCAATAACATTTAAAGGTAGTTTTTTTTTGTCTAAGATATTTCACAGCTTACCAGTCTTTGCAATTAACACTGCACCAAACAGAAAATCAATATTGCTCACACATTGCACATCACTTTGGAATTTTAATAAAAACTGCCATTTTGATTAATGAACAGAGAAAAATAAATAAACAATTGTATGTCAAGAAGACATACAATTGTTTATTTATTTTTCTCTGTTTTTAAGTTCTGTTTAGCAACAGTCAGTAAATAATAATCATGTATGAAAATAATTAATGGTAAAACTTACTACAAAATCTACATATTTCAATAAAACTAAATATGAAAACTAAAGCAATGCATTTTTGAACCAATTTTCAAAAAATAATAATAATAATTCTATGCCATATTGGAGACAAGATTATGATTGTTATAAGATTCAGTGAATCTCAAAAACAATTTTAAAATTTGATAAAAATTTTATTTTGAATCATTAAGAAATATTTTACAAAATCTTATTAGAAAACTAACATAACAAATACACACTGGTAGATCTGTTGAGTTCACACAATTGGCAGCACTGGTAAAGTATGAATCAACTGTTTTTGCTTTAAGAATTATGAACATGGCATTTTCCATTCAAGTCTCAGTTCAGATGTAAAAAGTCATGGAAGATGTGTTTGTAAATAAAATGTCTATTTTCTATTTTGCAAAAGAGTAGTTATTTTTTTGATTGAAACTACTTTCTATTGAGTCAAGGGCTCAGAAGTATGTTTGCTTAACTCTTCTGAACTTACATCTTGAGCAGTTTTACTTTTTTTAAAAAGGTGTAACATTAATTAAATTTAGCAGATTTTGGTGAAATCTTGGTTTGCTCCAACATTTTGCGTCTGTGACAGGATGTTTTGAAATAATGAATAATTTGAAATAATATATTTTCAATATGTTTTTATGAGTGAAGTCCTGCAAAAAAGAAAATTTGATTCATGTAGCCAAAGAAATTGGCGAAAATGTGCCACCAATGGCAAAAATCTGCAATCTGAAAGAGATAATTTAAACAGCAGAGAATTTAATGTTATTCCTCAAAGGCGAAGTAGAAGGAGGGGAAAGAATATCTTTGACGATGTCTAGTTTTGGTCTAACAAAAGGAGAAGATGTTAAGATGCCCAGGAAAAAGAAATATAACCTAGAAACTCAAAGGGGCAAAACTCCAACTGCATCCGTGTTACTTGCATCCGTCAGAGCAACTGAAGTAAAGAAACCAAAATGCATATTTTGCAACAGTTCAGTTCTGATCATTTCAATACTCAAAAACTAACTCTGGAAGAAAAACAGAAGATAGTAAGGGACAAGAACTGTCATTGTTGTAGCTTGGTTTGCTCCAACACCCTCCAAGAGTGCAATTATTTTGATCTTGTAGCTTTCAGGTTAGAAAACTTAGTTTTCAAAGTTGAATGAACCAAAAATTTTTGTATTTAATCTTATCTCTGAAATCTCAAGTACACTTTATCCATGGGTGTTTAAGAAAATATAAATACGAATTATCTGCTTTTGAAATGAACATGAAAAACGGAAAGGAGAGTTAAATGACAATTTCATTCATTAATAATATCTTAACAACTTTTTAGCTTTCTAGGACATCAACACAAAGAAACTTAAAGTATAGAGTTATAGTTAGTGACAACTCAAGTTGACAGCACACAGACAGACAAGCTGACATTATCGTAATTCATGTGTTTATATATCTTTGGGACAGAAACAACAGCTTTTCAAAATTAAGCAACTTTTATATTAAGTATGGAGTTTCAATACAAAGATATCCACTACTACTGTATAAAAGTAAACGCCATCATCTGAAAAACATGTCACTTATGTTACTTATAGTAATTAAGAGACAATTCTTTTAAAAAAACTGTATCATTTTTCAAATTTAAAAAAAAAAATCAAGCCATCATCACAGCGTTTAACTATACACTATACTTGTAACATATCAAATAGAGTTTGGTCTAATCAATAATGTTTCTAAAAATAGGCAAAATCAGCTAGACAAAATAACGGCGCAAGACAGTGCGGATACCGAGAAGTAATAACTAAGGGAGCTAAAAAAAAGTATCAGAAGAAGAGTATAATCCCAAATAAATATGCAGTGTATGTTTGCAAATTTTAAGGACAGATCATGCACACAGAAATAAGTTACACAAAGGCCTTACTACTATTACCCTTACCTTACTGCCGACTACTATAGGAGGCTTTTTGTCAGTAGTTAATTAAAGGAAAGGTATACTACATAATGTATACAAAACAGGTTTAATGGAATATAAATTCTCTATAGCACATTAACATAGTTCCATGAATAACAACATGCCAAGCATGTATGGCTTTGGTCAGAAAGTCCTTTGAAAACCTACCTCAAGTGCTCCAAAGATTTGTTGCTGATACTGTGTCTTAATTGCCAATGTATTTGTCATGCTGCATACAACTTGTATGTTGTTTATTACACTCATGCAACTTTGTTTTGGTGCTATTGTGAAATTGTATTCCAATTCAATCTGTGTTGCATACTTTTCTGGTGTATCCTTTTTTATTTATTTTTTTACATAATTCAATGACAAAAAGACTCCTGTAATGGTTGCTCTTTGCGTTTGAAGCCCCAAGTTCTACTGTAAAAATTTCTGTATGCCTGACCTATGCTTTAAATTTGTAAATGACCTAGCCCTGAGAGAGTTCTACACCTGTGGTGCCCTGCAGTTACAAAGGAGTTATCAATAGTGGCTAGGCCATATCATCAAGCTACCAGCTAAACTAAATTATATAATAAAGAGAATGAAATGAAATTAATGACTACAATTTGATGCTATTCATAGATACAGCTAAAACCAACTTTAAACTTTATTATTTAATCAAAAACCAACTCAATTCGAGGTCAAAATGAGTAAATAAATAGTTTTGAAAATTATGATAGAATTTATAATTTAACTAAAACCAGACAAAATTAAGTAACATTACAACTTAGTCTGTGCTGCCATCTATGGATGAGAAACACAATCTTTTTATAACTTGTACATTTTAGTTTATAATTTTAAAAACAATAAAATTTTGAAATTCAAATAGCATTACTCTAAAATTGGACTCATTATGGAAAGAAAAATAAAAATAAATATAGGTAGGATTTAAAATATTACCAACATATAGAGGGTTTAATAAATTCATTACAGATTTCAGTTTATCATTTTATAAGGACAGAGGAGGTTAGTACAATTGGTATTATTTTTGTTTTAGATACTCTTCATAATTAACTACCCATAATACAAAATTTTATGATTAAACTTTGATAAATTAAATGTCAACTATTTTAATGAAACTCATTACTCAGGGCAAGACATTGCCCTGACGTAATGATTTCAACAAAATAACCTTGGGCACATTAGGCAGCACTTTCTGTCATGAAGTAGAGTCTGACCATTTTCAAGGCGGATGCTTAGATGAATCATGGTGGGGTGTTAATCGGGAAGTCATTAAAATGATAATTGTTTGTTCTATCTAATGGTGTATCGAATGATTTTCTATGATCATTATTTCTCATGGATCAGCCAAAAACTTGTGAAAAATCACTTAAAACGACACAAAACATTAAGTAAAAAATTTTCTAGATTAAATTTTAAAATTTGGGCTTCGAGGTGCATTGAGTCACCATTACGACTACCTGTGAGCCAAATCCAGGGGTGTAGTGGAGGGGATAAGCGGGGGGACGGCGTACCTCCACTGCTTTTTCGAAAACTGTAAGAATTTTTTTGTTCTTTTAAAGTTGGTTAAAAAATAAAAGTTCTGTGTGCAGTATCATTTCTTGCTGATGCTGTACAGCTGCCGGCATATTTCGACACAAAATACTATGCCACCCGCCAAGGATCCACATCCTCAATCACCCTTTTCCGTCCCAGATAATGGTGTAAATTCAAAAGAACCATTTAACAAGCCCCCTGATGGTGAAGAAATACCCTGGGGGTCAATTTGCTCTACCCCCTCTCGTTTTGTCCTGTTTGTCGCCATGAAGGCCTCTAATCTTTATATGGGGTGCCATGGCGTATGGTGCCACCCACAAAATACTCGCTACGTCATGTGCAATTGGTAATCGGAGATGTTATCATTACCAATCCGTCAAAGCAAGGCATTCATGACTTGGAATCGAATGGGAAAGCCTTATCTGAAAACTGTTTTATTTCCAGTGAGAAAGGGAGTAGGATTATTGTTTGTTGAGAATTTTTGTTCGAAACTACTACAAAAGGTAATATTTTTCCATCTTATTGTTTTTATTTTATTTGTGTTTGTCCTAGGTGTATTTTTTTCATTCAAAATGTTATCTTTATTTATAAAAAATATGGGAATCTATACCATCATTTTTTACTTTGTAGGAATTGCTATTGTTACCATTTTTAACAGAAATTTTTATAGGCCATTTGCAGGGTCGGGTCTACACAAAAAAATTCCACCCATGTTATTCTCTTATTCTAGTTATTTATTGTTAAGGTCTTCTGTAAGTGAACTCACAAATTTTCAAACATAAATGAACCATAATTTAAAATTAATTTAGGTTGACAGTTTTTTTTTTTTTTTTTTCACTCCAATATGAAATTGAAAAAATACTTAACATTCCTGCTGTGGAGCGTGTCATTAAAAATACATAGAACAAAATTTTTGTTGAGTTTTAACGCTAAAATGTTTTTGTTTTTAAGCAGACACTGTTATTGTATTGTACTACTTTATGGTACTATTTAGTCAAATTCGCTTAAAGAGTTTCGCTTTCTCCTGATATTTAGTTAATTAAGGGTCCGAGATTCTCTGGAAGTAAAACGCTGTATGAAAGCCTCAAATGATCACTCATGAGAAATACGACATAGTTCTGTTATGGTAAAGTAAACAAAAAAAATTAGAAAGCAATTATTCATTATCTTGTTAAATTTATAAATTGCTGGTTACAGCTTTTTATGTGACGACATACTTAAAATATTGTTTGTGGTCATCTGTATTAAAAAAAATTATCAAAAAACATAAAATATAAACTAAATTAAAATAATAAAATGATTTTTTTCCTCATTAGTAAGAGTTCTCACTGCTTATAAGAGTTATAATATCTATAGTAGAGCTATAATAGTTTGATATATTTAAATTTTAAAGGTTTTTTTAAGAAAAATAAATAGCGTCCCAGATAGCAAAGAAGGTTACAGAAAGGTTGCCATTTCACTTTTCATAAGCTGTCCGCGAAAGCATTTCCACTCAAACCGTTTCAGAAGCCATTGCCTCAAGGTTTACAAAGGAAAGCTTTTTATGAACTATCTCACCGATAAGGCTTGAATGACAAGTCCGCGAAAGCATTCCCGAGCAAACAGTTTAGGAAACCTTCATGCAAAATTGACGAAGGAAAGATTTTTATGAACCACCTGTCCCATCGTGTGTAGCCCAGTCAAGTGTAGTGGTTATTGCGTTTGCTTTCCAACTCTATGAAAGCAGGTTCAATCCCCGGCTCTGAACTTTTGTCCCCATTTAAAAAACGTAATCGTACAAGTAAGTTCAATTTAAAATTAGATCAAATAAATTAATTTAAATTATTAATTAGGCTTTGTTTAATTAAGATTCCTAATTGAAATAATTAATTGACATTCCAGATAACTCTAAGTTGGACTAAGATGACATCAGAAGAAGGGGGATAAAAAATGGGGTTGGACCCCTCTGTAGGAGTAAAGCTTTGGAGGTAGGAAGGGAGGTTCTATTTTGTCCGCTGAAGCAGGGCTCTTAACAACCTTTTGAAAGGCCTGAAACAAGCTTAAGGAAAGCTTGACACAAACTTGTAATAAAAGCTTGGGGAAATCTTACTAAAAACCTTACAGAAAACCTTGTTTTTTGTTGACTAGCAAACCTTTCCACGAGCTTGCTGAAAGATTCAACCCTTGTCATGGAAGCCTTTGTGACAACTCTTTACCCTTGCTGACAACAAGGTCTCCAAAATCTTTTAGACAAGCTTTCTTTGCTATATGGGATGGTACAATATTTTATTTTACATTAAAAGTGTTTTAATGGAGATGAAGGCTAGTTATTTTCTTGAAAAATTAATATGTGAGCTTGAAAAATTTGCAATACAATGGATTTTTATCTTGATAAACTTGTTTTTGCAAAATAATTTTAGCGTTTTTCTATTAAAAAACGCTGAAGTTAGGCCTCATGTAGTTTGTCTGTTTATGATGGTACAAACTTAATAGCTTCTATTTTTGTGGGTTCAACGTTGTTTAAAATAAATAAAAAGATATTTAGAAATAGATTTCTTTAAAAACTTGTACAAAAACATTCTTTTAAATTTTGTTAACACTTTTTACTGTGTTTTGGGGAAGGATCCCCCCAGCCCTTGTTTTTTTTCTTAGACCCCTTTTTTTTTCTTTTTTTCATCTAGAAATTAAGCACTGGACCAATCGAGAAACAATCCAGGCCATGGTAGCAAGTACGAAGAAACAAAAAACGCTAATGTTGTTCTTTAATAAACCTAGTACTAATGCTTCTCCTAATCCTAAAAGTGAAGGCATAACAAGTACATGTACAAGCGAGACCAATCTTTTTAATGAAAGGGAACTATTGTTGCTGCCATCTTTGTCAACAACAGAAGTGGAGATGGAGACTGATTTACCTTCCCAATCATATGACGAAAGTGAAATCCAAATCAAATCTGCAAGTAAAATTGATGAAACAGACTATAGCATTCAAAATCAAAATAGCCCTGTATCTGGACTAGAGAAATGTGGGATCGCAAGAAAGATGCATTTCCTTGGCTAGATTGCCAAAATGGCAAATTAGGCTGCACAATATGCAAAAAAATTTCTCACCTTGGTGCATTTACAAAGTAACGAATCGTATCAACTTCAAAAGAATGTTCATTTACAGTCAGTGTTCATGGGTCTACGAAGTCATCCCACCTCACTTCTTTAAGAAAAAAAATTCTTATGCGCAAACAGTCAAAAAGTTACATGGCAGCAGAAACCATATCAGCAGAGGCAAAAACAGAAACAATTGAAAAAGTGTGTGACAAGATGAACGAGTCTCATCTTGAGTCTACTATAAAAGTGTTTAGGTCAGCATACTACCCAAGAAAAAGTTATAGGCCTTTTTCTGATCATTTTCAGCTTTTGGAGCTCCAACAGTTAAACGGCGTGGACATGGGGTTACACTCTAAATGTAGTGCAACAGAAATTATTAATCATGTTGCAGACAAAATGAAAAAAAGAATAACCCAACAAATTTTGAATACTGCAGGTAAAATTTCTGTTTTAATTGATGAGTCTACATGCCCGGGAGCTAAATCTGCTTTGATTGTT
The DNA here is from genome assembly GCA_013235015.1 of Araneus ventricosus. Taxonomy (NCBI): domain Eukaryota; kingdom Metazoa; phylum Arthropoda; class Arachnida; order Araneae; family Araneidae; genus Araneus; species Araneus ventricosus. The sequence goes on along the minus strand of BGPR01002784.1, from coordinate 57,647 downwards.
TATTTAAATTCTGAAAATAGCAAAGAGCATGTACCAAACTCTTTGTTTTTAGACCTGATTGAGCTACCCGATCAAACATCTGCTACTATTTTGCAAGCCTTATTGAACTGTTTAAATCAAAATGGTTTCTGTGATGACTATCTCAAAGATAATCTGGTTGCATTTGCAAGTGATGGCGCAAGTGTTATGTTAGGAAAGCAGTCTGGCAGAAAAGTATCCCAATATTATTCTTTGGCATTGCATGAACCACAGGATTTAATTAGCTGTAAGTGATTCAGTTGATGATGTGGGGGATGTTAAACATTTCTAATTTTTTATGGATAAGTTATACACCTTTTATAGCAAATCCCCTCAAACCAACGGGAATTAGCCGAGTGTTCTCCTGAGCTGGACCAGCAATTGAACAAAATTGGGAGTATATTGGGTACAAGATGGGTAGTGAGCTCTTTTAAATCTATATCAGATGTTTGGCATGTATATCAAGTATTACAATGCCATTTCAATAAGACTAAAGATGACAAAAGCAGAACTTCCACAGAAAGGTCTATGTATAATGGATTAATTAATCGCCTCACATCGATTCAATTTCTTTCTGATTTGGCAATAATGTATGACATCTTAGAAGAACTTGCAATGTTATCTGAAATCCTACAAAGTAGAAAGTTGACAATTGTCTACGCAGGCAAAATTATTAATACATTTTTGTAGCCCTTAAAGACAAACCTGGGACCAATTGTCTCAAGGCAAGAGGGCAGCAATTGAAGGCAACTTTTGTGGCATGCCATAAAAAATAATGCCAAAATGTCAGCTATCAACAACCAGCAATTATTTTCAAGTATAATAAACTATCTTGAAAGACGACTATTGACTACAAGAAACAGTAACGAGAAGGCACGAACAACTCCAGGTCCTGACTGTGATTTTCATCAAGAAGACTATAAAACCCTTCTTACAGAACTTAAAGTGTTGGATAGTAAGATTTGGCCATCAAACAAATCCGTACGATGGCAAGCCTGGGATTGAAAAATTTTGGGCCCGATTCAGGCTGAATGTGAATAAAACAAAAACAAAAAAAAAAAAAACAGTCACAAAGAGATTATCTAGAAAGCAGTTCTGTTGTACCAAAAGAGTTCATTACACTGATGAATTGCTCAAGCCTTATTCCATGCAGTTCACCAGAATGTGTCCTTGGTTTTAGCCACATGAACAATCATTGTTACACCAACAAGAACAAGATTATCGACTTCAAATGTTTCATTCGAAATGTTCATCACACTTAACGGTCTGAACATCAGAAAATGGAAGAGAGAACCGTACGTAAGGACATGGCTTCGAAAAGCAGATCCGTTCTTCTCCGTTCAGCAGATGATACAAGAATGAGAAGAGCAAAGTCTGCTGTAAACATTGATGATGTTGTGAGTGAAAACATTTTTCTTGAATTTTTGTAAATATATTTTTAAAGTTTAAATGGAATAAAAAATGAATACATATGTATGGTGTTTTTATTTTGTAATAACTGTTTTTTATTTAGCATTAAATTATGTTATGAATTTAAATTAAATGGGAAAAACCTTACTTTAAAGTGGTTATAATTTAGAGAATTTTAAACCAAATGCAGTTAGAAACAAAAGTTTCTATAACACTTCTATATGTTATTTTTTAAAGAAGTACATAAAATGTTGGAATTTTTAGCATTCTCCCACTGAAAAATTTGCCACTACAAAACTGGCCAAATCTCAAGGCTGCAAATGCAATATTTTCAGTTCAACCATCGCACACACACACAAACAAACACTGCCTTTTATAAGGATAGATTAATAAACTTAATATCTCAGAGAGCTTGGTTTCCAGATTCCACAAAATTTTGCTGAAACAAAATATGAAAGCAAAATGTATTAAAATATTAACTCAGCTTTCAATAACGAAAGAGGAACACGCAATTAAATATTTGTTTAAACAATCAAAACGGTTTGAAATGTGTTGCAACATTGAAAAGTATTGTTGTAAATTACACCAAAAAATATTTTTAAAAATTTATTAAAATTAAAGAAAATATTGTATGGCACCTTTTTTGCTTAAATCAAACTTTTAGATATTTAAAATAAACTTCATTAGAATGGAAATTGTTTGTTCTTTCTTATGGTGTATCTATTCTCTTGACACGATTATTAGAAAAAAATGCAATGGAGAAATTAGTATGAAAAATCACTCAAAATACCACAAAATATTAAATAAAGAAATTTCTAGATTGAATTTTAAAAATTGGACTTCGAGGTGCATTGAGTCACCTGTGTGCCAAATTTCAGGTCTATTTTATGTCTAAACTTTGAACACACACACATACAAACATTGCTTTTTATATAGAGAGAGATAGAATTTATAATTCCAAAATATATTTTTTCATGAGCTTTTAAGTAATGTTTAAAAAAACTAATGTAACAGTTTTTTTAATATAATTCATAGCATTTTCTTGCATACCCTTGAAGAGGCCAGATAAAATCATCCTTAATACTTCCCGCCATTTTATTAAATGCCACAAAAGTATTCAATCAACAAATTTTTCATAAAAATTATTTAAATAAATACAAAAGTAATTTTTAAAATATATTTAACAAAAAAATTCAAATACCATTAAATTTTATATGCTTTTTTTATGTGTGTACAGTATTATAACTTTATTTTAAATAACAGAGGAAGCAATAAATATGAATACCAATATGTACACTTTAGCTGGTAAGTTGCTTCAATATCCTGAAATTTAATCATGCTGAACAGTTATAAGTTTTAAATAAAACTGTTGATTTTACATATGACAATACTAAAAAAGTGCTTACTTCCAAAAAAATATAATTTTTTTTAGTATTTTATGCTGGTATATGTTCAAGAGATAAAAAAATTATAATAAAAGCTAGAAAGAATGAAAACAGATGAAAAGTTAAAACAATAATGAAATAATGAGTAAAACAAGCTCATAATAACAAAACAGGAAAAAATGAATTAAGTAAAAGCTAAGAAAATATTAATAGAAGGTAATTTCCTCTTTTGATTAAAAGGAGACATTTTAAAGTTCATATTAATAAACTTTATTTATCAATAAAGGAGACAGAGAGGCAGTGTCGACACTTATTTGCTTAAATAACCTATTGTAGCTCAAGGAAGTCCTACGCGATAAAAAGCTTTCAACTAATTATTTCCTGTGTAGGAGGGAAGTTAAGAAAGAATCACTATTTTCAACCTTCACATTGGCCTTAAGACACATTAAATGACATGGTCATTGTAATTTATTCCAATTAAAATGAAACTGTTCTAAAATAAAAACTCAAAAAAAAAGAATTAAAAAAATGCTTAAAACATTTTCAAATGGAAAAAAAGAGATGTAACAGACTTTACAAGATTAATATTGTAAAGAAAAAAAAATGCTGCGAGACCAAGTAAAAGAATTTAGAACATATGAAGTATTCAATTGAACTTCTCCAACGTGTGTTACAAAATAAAATACAATTAACAGGGTGGCTACAGAAACTATGAAAAAAATTTCCCTGACTAAACTTACAACATTTCCGATTTACGGCTACTAATTATATTAGTTTCCTGGCTTTCTCCCTACTCAGAATCACTGTATGTATACAATATACATTATTAGAAAGACTTTTACCAGTTATTTAATATGACAAAATATTTGTGTGAAATTTATTTTTTAAAAAATCTATTAAAACAGTATATTACAAAATGTAAAAAATACTGCAAATTTTAACAAAATACTTTGCTCCTAAAACTGCATAAGAATTCTAAGACACATTAAAACTACTCTTTGCAACACAAGTTAGATTATATTAACAGTAAACAGTTTGCTCAAAACTTTAAAACAGTTCAATAACTAATCAGTGCTCTTTGCATGAGTACCAGAATAACATATTGCAGAATAAATATAAAAATAGTATAATTATACATACCTAATAATATATATTTTAGCAAAGATTGAAACAAGAGAAACTGCCAAAATATTACTCCAAATCTTTATTCTTTAACAAATCATAAGAAATTAATTGCTCTAATCAAAAACTTATGCTTTTATAAATGAATGTAAGTTTTTTTTAAAAAAATTCCATTTATTAGTACAAATAATGCTAGACATATACTAATTTATAGATAATAACTCAAGTAACTATTAATTTTCACTGATTTTTAGATATTTTTACGAATTTCCCTGATTTCCAGGTTCTGTCGCCACCCAGACTAACAATGGAGAAAAAAATTTTCCCATTCACAGTAATAGTTTGATTTGTTCCTATTGCAATAGATTACATGAACAATGGAAAGCTGTTCATTTTTTCTCACATTAATTTCACTATTTAATTTACTACCATTACTATTCAGATTTATTTTCCATTTATTTATTAATGCAATTTTTACATACAATCAAGATGAAGATTTCTAAGCTGAAGTAGCAAGCAGAATTCTAAATCATTTTAACTCTATTTCAATTTTCTTACCTGTGTTAAACAAGGCATTTCCATATTTAAATTATATCTGTTAAATTCAGTTTCAAAGCTACCATGGCTAGAGCAGGGGGAGAGCAACAGATATGCTTCTGTGTCTCAGAAGGACAACTGCAAAATGAAAGCGCCATTCTCACCTCCAAATCAAGGGTTTAGTTTAATCATATCAACATCCCATTTCGAACCAACATGACGGCTATTTTGGGATAAAAACTCATCATTCTTTACTGGAATCAAATGACAAGGATGACACTTGATCCAACACCCCCTCTCTAAACCTCTGCACAACACCAGCAGAAGGTGTTTGATCCTTGACCTCAGATTTAATGTGCACCAAGTCTACATGCATAGCAATAACCCTCTACCTGATGGAATCAGGTTTTGAATCTGGAACCCCTCGATCCCAAAACCAAGACCTTACCACCAGGTCACCATGGCCCTCATAAATCCTGGAAGAAACCTAGATGGAATGCATTAATAAAGCTAATTTTGTAAATTAACACACTGTCTTACGAGGCTTGCTATGATTTCTGAACTAACATAGACTAGCAGATAGTCAAAACAAGAAGAAAAATCTGATTTAATTTTAATGCTGAACAACTGCACATGAAAAGATTCCACACACACACATCAGGGATGTAACGAATATTTGGCCAGTATTCGGTATTCAGCCTGGCGGAACACTAAGTAGATATATTCAGCTGAAGAAAATCAGGATAAAAGTTTTTTTAAATGTGCTTTTAAAGAATACTGCAAATTACATTTCAGTACATTTATTATGAAAAAAATCTCCCAACATTTACCCAATTTTAATTTGCATAGTATATAAATATATTTAATAATGTTACATATCATTTATCAATGCAAAACCTGAAATTATGATACAAGAACAATAATTTTTCAGCATTTTCAGGAGTAAGACTGTTCTATTTGGTTTCATACATATTCAGAAAATAAAAGCACATTATATTCTATGCTCCCAGGAACTGAAAGATATTTTCTTGCTAAATTTGCAAGTCTTGAAAATTTTACTGCATTTTTTTTTTCCCCACCAATTACGTGGATACTCCATCCTAGCTATTGAAGTTCTTCATCAAAATAGGAATTTACTTTTAATAATCTTAATTTATCCACTGAATTTTCTTAGCATTTGTTGCTGTTATGTTCTTCAATAGTTACTTTGTATACAAAGAATACAAAGAGAAAGTATTGTAATCGTCAAAAAATTCGAACTCGAGATTTTGACAAATCTCCACATTTTACACCTCCCTGAGTCCGAAAAACACAATTTTGGAATTACGTCTGTCAGTGAACACGATAACTTGAAAACTATTAGAGCTACAGGGATGAAATTTGGGATGTGATCTTGACACATAATTTGTAAGTTTCTATCAAATTTTGGACAAAATCCATCAATGAGAAGTCTGCCTGTCTCTCCACATTCATTTGAACTCTTTAACTCAAAAACTTAAATAGCTAGATGGATACAATTTGGTACACAATTTTTTCATCAGAAATGCAAGTCTGTATAAAATTTTGGGCCAAATCCGGCAAAGGGTTGACCGTCTGTCAGTCTGTGTAATTGCATACTTTTGAACGCCATAACTTCTTAACAAAATTGCTTAGACACTTGAAATTTTGTATGTGGCCTTCTAACCTTAATTGTAGATTTGTGTCAATCGGTTAGAAAAAAGGCGTTCAAATTAAAATTTGGTTGGTTTAAATCTTACACAGCCCTACTGTGTAATCATGCCGGCTTCTGATTCTACTCCTTCTGCCTTGCTGCGTCAAAACACAACCTTCGGAACTCGTGGTACGACGTTTTGCTTTTTTTCCCCTCCCCACCATGTTAGCGACACTTGTTCGTTTTACTGCTTTTTAGCTCATTTTTTCTCTACATATGTTGGGAGTATACGAGAAAGTTTAGGGAAGACCACTCCCACTGGTTTACTTCTGTGTATCAATCTCAAAATGAATAGGGTGTAAGCAATCTCAAAATGAATTTCTTATTACTGGAATTATTATTAGTATTAAGTATTTAAAATATTACAAAAAACATATCAAGTTGTCAATATGTTTTTTAAACATGCAAATAATAAATCAATTTAAATAATCTTTATTTTTTCATTTGAAATACGAGACAATCCACAGACATCAAAAGTTCAGAGACTTATAGATGTTTCCAGAGGTACTGAAAGAGAGAAATACCGAGGTTCTGAATTAAAAATAAAAAAGTGCTATTTAATACTTTTGGAGGTTAAATTTTAAAGGTCAATAAAATTAATTTAGTATAGAATTATTTAGAGTTAGAATTATATCAATCACATTAGCTTTTCTTCTTTGAAAAAATTAGTATTAATTTTAGTACTTTAAGCACTTATTAAACAGTAAAAAATGTTAAATTAATTAACTAACAATTTAAATAATTTAACATTTATAATTAACTTAGCATTAATGAGTGATTCATTAGAATGATATACATTAAACTTATCGAAAATCACTTAATTTTTTTAAATTCTATTTTGTAGAATTGCTACTGATCATACAATGAGATGATTCTCCTTTCCTTTTTACAAGTACTTCACTGCAAAGAGAGATCAAAATAAAAGTATTGATAATTAAGTTTTTAATATTCTTTATTCATTTATTTCAGTTATTATTGTTCAATCAGTATCTAATAAAAATCAATAGAATGATACATATTTTTGTCAGAATTATATGCTTTGTTACCTAAGTGGAAAAAATAAATTGCATTAACTTATGAAGTATATTTCTATTGAAGTACCATTATTAATTAAAATAAAGCCTAAAAACAGATGCATAAAGTTATTTATTCAAATAAAAATATATATTCCCATGAGATAAATATAAAATTCTAAGAATTTTATCATTTAAACCTAGTTAAAAACACATAGTAATTTTTTAAATGAATTCTAATGGCAATTTTTAGACATTCCTCTAAATCATCTTAATTATAAATCATAATAGAAACACCTAAACAGGCACTAATACAGTATATTTTTAATGTGATTTTTAGTTCAAAGATTATATTTTAAATTCTTTTTGCTGAATATTCTGAAATAGTTAATATAACTTTTCCCAATGAGAGTAAAAAAATTTTTAGTGATAACCCTTTTAAATTTTTTTGTAAACACTCCACAAATGCATTAACATAGGAAAATAAAACATTAACAATAAATGAAAAATTAATTTAATATAAATGTTTGATGAATTTTAATTAAGTCCTATATGGAGAATTTTCTTAGTTACCTTTAAAAACCAATGTTGAAGAATCAAACAAAAACATATTTGACAAAGTTTTCATGATCACAAAATTTATTGTTTATAGTCAGGACCAATAATTTTAAAGCCCTGATATAAAATAACATATGAATGACATTCTCAGCATAAATCAGGCATTATATTTTATAGAAAAATCAACAAGCAAATTTAAATACAATATAGAGACTAATTTTATAATATTCTTAGCAATATTTAACATCCTTTTAGAAATAAATATGATGTTATGATATTAATTACTATAAACATGTTACACAAAATAAAATGCTGATGGTATGATATATACAATAATAAAAAAATTATGAATTAATTATTTGGAAGAAATAAATTATTCAAGACTGAGTAGTGTAAATGTAATTAATTTTAAAATACTGATAAAATATATTATGTATTACGGTAGGATATAGTTTGATTTATTAATGCAAATTAAAAATATCACTGGGAATTATATATTAACACATTCACAAAATGTTTTCTATATGAAAATACTGCCTTCATTATTACTGTCTCTTCATTAGGAACTAAAAGAATTTCTACTTTGGAACTTCAAACTGATATTTATTACATAATATTATAGTGCTATCAACACGCATATTTAGATAAAGAAAAAAAATAAAATGCTGTTTATTGTATAAATTTAAAAAAATAACTAATGATATAATCCTAAAACAAACATAAATGAATAATTAATTTCCCATTTTTTCCCCATAAATATTAATATGTCCATTTTTCCATATATTTTCTAATCATTAATTTGCATCATCATTGACTGGAAAATGGGTAACAACTTTTCCATATTCTGTCATTACTGTAGAGATGACAGATTTTTTCTACATACACATGATTTCTTCTTCACACTAGGATTTTAGTTAAGAAACAGAAAAGTAATTCCTTCAAACCTTTTTTTTTTTTAAACGTTACTGAAAGATAAAATAAGTAGTTCCTACAAACTATCCATGATCTTGTCTTCCCTCACATGCCTACCATGATACAATGCAAAAAGCATTAATGCTGGCTACAAGGCGACTAGAGGCCCTATAGATTAGCATCAGAAAGAGAGTAAAATAATAATGGCTAATCAATAAAGCATATCAGAGATGTAGTGGAGCCGGAAGGTACCGGAAGTGCCATTCCCCCACTGCTTTTTTGGTTCCAAGAAATAAACAAAAAATTGTAAAAACCTTCTTAAAACAGCTTCTTTTTTGTCGCCCAGGTTAAAGCATTCTGGCACTGCTTATTTTGTGACTATACCACTGCAGCATATGTATATGTACCAGTCCATAAGGATAGGTGCAAATTCTACGAGCACAACATATGTACCATCCATAAATAAAAGGCTAAAAACACTGGCATTTTCACTTATGCAAGAAATAAATCATTAATATGAAATATGGACAGCATATTGTTTCTTAATTGGAAATTTAAACCAGATTACATATTGAATATATCTAACCTTGGTTTCTGTTTGCTTAATGTAGATATGTCACGATTTAAAAATGGACTACTAACAAATTCTTCAGAAAATTTAGTGGTATTTAAAATACAAGCTAAAGAAATTATATAGCAAAAATATAAGCAATGAATGAAAAGCACCAACTTTTAAAGCCATATTTGTTCTAGATATAAAACTAATACATCCTCAAAAAATATTATAGAATTTATCATATAAAAATTAACATTTTTTTTTTAAATTAGGTATTTTCTTCTTTTAAATAATTTTCTTAAAAGTAAAAAAAGACACAATAATTAAAAAATAAGAATTTTCTCTAAACTATTTAATAACATTACTCTAAAATAAAAATATGAATGAAACCTTTAAAGGAGATAAATTTTAAAATGTACATATTAAGTCTTTCAAAAATAATTTCAAATACTTTATGGCAAGTTAGATTAATAGTAAAGAATTCATAAATATTATCCTTTTAATCAAATTAATGATTGTATCATAAGCGTTTATTAATTCAACTTGGATATAAAATCAAAGACTTAATCGTAATAATTGAAAAATCACAACTCATAATAAATAAATACACATTATAGACTTAATATTGAATTTTTTACACGAATGAAAACAAAGATAATCCTCTTTGGTATATAAACAAGACTTATACATATTAAATACAAAACCGTATTCACAATGTTGATGTTTATGTTTACATTAGATGGACTTTCACCGATTGCAGCAAATAACGAAACTACACAAATTAAACCATTAAACACAAAATTAAACAACTATTATATGATTCCACAATTACTATTATATCATTCAACAATTAATACATTGTATGATTTTCATATCTGTAGCAATATAAACAAGAAATTCGATCATTTTAACATGTAATATCGACTACCGTACATGTAAACAAACGCTGAAACAGAAACCATGTACTGTAACGATATACGTGCTTTAAAGTGCGGAACACGTCAAAAAATCAGTTAGGTAAAGATTACACATAGTAAAATATATCGCAAATGAATAACTCTTCACATAAAATGTACTCACATCATCCCATTTAACAAACTTGTTTCCCTCCACGAAACCTTTGGGTACTGATATGGGTTTTAATTGAACGACGTGCACGCCTGATTTAGCTCCAGCCATATTCAGGCATTGGAGACACTGTGAATGGTAAATTGATATAGAAAACTTAACACAGGATCATAATCACATTGCTTTGAAGTACGTAAGCATCTGCAATCATGTAATAAGAAGATCTAATCAGCTGAAATCCTTTAAACCCAGCTGTCAGCTCTACTAGCATCCTTAACAACATCACGGAGTTGAGTTGTCCAAATGTGAGAGAAATTATCTTTTCGGCATCAAAGGAGGTCAACATAAATTTCACGTTGATTGGTTGTTTGATCACATGGTAATAAATAGGATGATTGCTGTGAGATTCCAAGATTAATTCCGCGTGTTGAAAGAACCTTAAAACTAACCGCAAAAACATCTATCTTATCCAGAATTTGAGCCATTCCGACCAAAAAAGTGTTGTAGAGTTTAGAATCGAATCAATGATATGGGCAACCCAAATAGCAATTTGAGTTTGCAGCAATCTTGCGGGTCTATTCTGGTACCCCCGGTTGGTTTGGGAGACGTCATTTTTTCCGCACGTTAACAACGGGAAAAGTGACGTCCCCGAACCCAACCGGGGGTACCAGAATAGACCCCTTGCTCTGCAAATCTGCAAGCTCGCAGCAAGTTTGACACGGCAAGAGTGCAAGCTTGAAACAATTTTGAAAGAAGTTAACACAAACGAGTTAGTCACCACGCGTCAAACTTGTCACAAGTTTGCCGTGTCAACATCATTGCAAACTATAGCAAAAACAAAGTACGAAGACAACCTCGGATTCGAACCCCCGACATCCCGCTTCCTAAACCTGTCGTCTTAACCACTCAGCCAGCTAGACTCGTAGAGAAGAAGATAGATTGCGCTAATCGCATATGTACGATTTATTTTAAACTGTTTTCTTGATTTTACCAAATTTTAAATGTTGAGTTGAGAATATGATTTGAAGTCGAAGAGAGAGAGATTTTTGTCCATAACTACATTTTGCTAGTAGGATAAACTATAAAATTAGGGTTCAAAAGTAATTACTTTAAAATGGGACAAAATGTAAGTTATTAATTTTTAAACAAGCATTGACGGTTTTTTAGGTTTAACACTATGAGCCCTATCCCGCCTCAAACCGCCCGTTCGACAGAAGCCGGACTCAGGCGCTTTCGGGCGCCTGGGTGAATTTTTTAAGGAAAAATGTAGCTCCTTTCTTTGCTAACAATTGATCGGGCAACCATAGGTGTCGACCTCCTGGAATTTCTGTAAAGAACATGACGATTCTATTCTGTTTCTGTGAGCGAAAATTCACTCCACGTTCTGAGGCAATGGAATTCTCACTCTAGCCGGGTTCCGAAAGTTAATTTTGTTTATGAACGTTAAAATTTCAACATGAAGGAAAAGGCGATCTATAGTTTTCTTTAAAGTGCGAGTTCTATATTTAGTAAAAAGATGGAGAGTTTTTCAAAAAAAAATTTATAAAAAAAAGTCAGTTTTTCCACAAATTATCATTGATTTATTGAATTAATAAAAAGAATGAAAGCCTAGGAGATTTTATTAAAAATCGGATGATTTTTAAAACACAGACAAAGCATCAAAACATCGAACGTATCCAGGTCGAATGGTCACTTCAGGTAAAAAAAAACCAACGGAATAATAAAACGTTGTGTTATATTGTTAAAAGCAGAAGTCACAATATTGTCGTCACTACATTTATCAACGTTGTTAAACGTCGAATTTACAATATTGTCAGCACTACATTGATCAACGTTGTTAAATGTAGAATTTTCAATATTGTCACTACTATATTAATCAACATTGTGGGAATATAGAATTTGCAATATTGTTTACACAGTGTTATACAGTATTCGACTTTTTAATAAAAAATTATTCCATTGAATTTTTTTAAATAAAATCTTAAATAATATGAATTATTAAACTAAAACTAATATTTTTGTGCCAAAATTTTACGTTTACAAAACTTTTAAAGATTTAGATACTGCATCTGGAATTCCTCGGTATTCACAATATTGTTCAATATTGCCAAAAATATTTTACAAAATTGTTGTGCTACTGGAGTGGTCCGATTTTAATCTACTCGGGAGCTGTAGGTCATAGTTCTCTTAATTTCTAGTGGTTCAATGGCGAAGAAGATGCACAACTGAAATGGCACCCCGCTCTCCAACCTTCCTTGTCACATCAATAGCAGAACGTTTGCATGCATCGCTTGTCATGCACATCGATCCTAATAGCCATTATATTATTGCGAACTGGAAATTAAACCGAAACCTTTAATACTGTTTCGCTATTATAACCGATGGCTTGATTATAGCTGACGCTTTCATGGGCATTATTAGTAGAATGAAACAGACCAAAGGCAAGATATTTTACATTACATTGACATCACTTTTATACTATTTGGGGAAGGGACATGGACCTAGTGGGGAATACAGGATTCGGGTTGGAGGGGGGGCGAGGTCTGAGGTCATAAAAATTTTGTATCCTCGTGAGGAATGTCGAACCTCATGGCTTACGTAAGCCAAAACAGACCTTTACAGACTTTCCTCTCCTGACAGTAAAAATCATAAAGAACACTACAATACTTTCGATAATTTAATAAAAAATACGGTGAAATAAGTAGCCAAAAAATTTTTTCGACCGCGTCAACGCTACAAGTACAAGTGGAATGACTAGAAAAGTAAGAAAATTTTCGAGGCTGTCAAGCCAAAAAGCAATGTTGTCACGATTTTATTATTATTATTTTTAAATAAAAATTAAGAACAAATAGTTGTAATGATTTTAAATAAAATCAAAAATTTTGGTTTAGCACTGCGGAGGGGGCTGCAGCCCGATAGCCCCCCACCCCTGGATTCGCCACTGCATGGACTACATGCAGTGTGGGTTAGTCCACTGTGGTTCTCAGAGCCTCATATGGAACATTCTTTGCCAGTGTTGTAATCGCAAAATAAGTAGTGCCGGGATGCTATAAAGCAGTGCCGGAATGCTCTAACCTGGATGACAAAAATCGCGCTGTTTCAAGGACGTTTTCACAATTTTGCCTCATTTCTCGTAAAAAAAAGCATTGCCGGAACGGCATTCCGGTGCGTTCCGGCTCCACTACACCCCTATTCTGTGCTCAATAACGAGCTGCAGTTGTTTGATTAGATTAGAACCCAGTCTTTAAATTTATATTCAGACATATAAGGACAAACCTCATAATTTCGAAATGGGGCGGATGACGAGGAAGACACCTGCACTACTCCAAATAGCACAAGATACTTTACAATATTGTTACGATATTTTCACGATATTGTACGCCATTCAGAATATCGAACTATGTCCTGGAAGTGTCGTATAATATCTTTTACTTTCCAAACTTCCTCCACAGTAGTACATCGGGGACATCCACAGAACACTCATAGAGTGACCGCATCACCTTCGAATAACGCAACATTTGATTTTGCGCGACTTAGGCTGTTCAATCACGACTTCTCCACGCCACTCAAAGTTGACCGTCCCACTCCAAAGCCGATCGTAAATGTGAAAAACCGATTAGAATTGGTTGGATATCCAATTTGTCCCAATATCCATCAATCCATTTGGACTGTTGAGCCATAAATGCGGCAGGAGTAGGCACTATTTGAGGGGAAGGAGGAGACTTGGGGCATGGTTTACAGTGGAAATTGGATAAGGCGAGAGTCGGGTATCGGAGTGGCTGACAGTGGATGAATTTGCGTGGTGTGGAGAGGTCGTGAATAACCTGCCTAAATGAATGGGCTAAAAATGGAATGGCGTGGAACGACCATGAATGACCGACTTTAGAGCTGCAGAAAGATTTCATGATAACTTCATTTCTAGCATTGTTTTTTACACATAATGCTGATTATTGTTGTTTAAAATCAAATTCGGTTCAAATATATTAATTACACCCTAGTAGCACAAAAAAGAGCTTATTTTCACGAAATTGTTAAATACAGTAGAACCTCGATTATCCAATGTAATTGGGACCGAACAAACATCGGATAATCGAAATTTCCGGATAATAGAGAATTTTTCAATAAACATCTAGTTTAATATGTAACATCGTTATCGAACTCCTATTGTGACTATTTAAACTGCTAAATAAATATCTAAATTCAAATTATACATGAAAATTTATTTTGAAACAAAAAAATTACAATAGTTTAAATGGAAGTTTCATCTGGCGTAAATTGGTCATCCTTTGTCGTACAGCTCTGTCACGAAGTTTTCTTAAAAGCATCAGTTCAGAGGAATCACACTGTTCTTGTTGTTCCAGCCAAGCAAGGCCTTTTGAAAAACACTCAAAAGCATCTTTAGTTACTAATCTTGACTTGGGAACCATTCTCGCCTTCATCATCATCTTATTCCCTGCGCTTTCTTACAATCAGAGGGTGCAATAGCATTAGATTGTTGTGGCACTTGGCAATATGGCATTCCAAATTTCGAAATGGAGAGTGTTTTTGTTTAGAACAGGGACGTGTGCACAGGGGATGGCGGGAGAGCTTATTTCAAAAGTATTCTAAGAAAGGGGAACCAAAATATTTATCTGTACTCGTATTTCGGAAAGAACGCTTGCATACACAAGGAATGTGAAAGTGAAAAAAAGCTTAAAAAATGGATTTTGGTTAACAGAAAGTGTCGTTTAAAAGAGTTTCGGATAATAGACGCTGAAAAAAAAAATGTCAGGAAACCGACGTCGATTAGCGGAGAGTTCCGGTTAAACGAGGGTCGGATAATCGAGGTTCTACTGTATTTGCATTGTTTTACAATATCCTAACAATATTGTGTACTCGTCCAAACATTAATGGAGAATCTTTCCTGGCAGGCACATGATCTCGTTTTGCGTGCATAATTATGTACACGAAGTTGAGAAGTGAGAATGTGAAGCCTACCTGAACGTGTAAACGTCGCATCATCGCCCTTTACCATCTCAACACACCATTCTGTTACACATTCCACAATAAAAACTGCTTATTTCGGTCCCCTCCAGTTGCCTTTATATTTTGAGCAGAAAATTCAAAATCATCCTTATAATAACATGGTTCGTTATTAAATAAATTCAAAATACTTTTAAAGAAAACTGGTGATATTTTAATACCGATATAATTTTTTAAGTACTACTTTAACATCAATTTTATTATCTATTGAGAGTTTTTAGAAACACATACACACAAAATCACCTGCCTAGACTATTTTACTATTGCATCTTAAGTTTGCACAAGCTATCTAAAGATTTTTTTTCATCTAATAATCAGAAGTAAAATGTACTAATGTTATAGAAAACAGCGGTAGTGTTCTCCCATCGACTTTCTTGTTTACATTAAAACTTCGGTTAACAGAACTCGGGTTATCCGAAATGCCTCTGAAATCGCACATCCGAAAAACACGTACTATACTACACAAAAATAATCGAGTACTCGAGAGCACTCTAGGCCTATAACTTAATTATTTATTATTAATTATTTTTAAACCTATCTACTGGTTGATACAAATGTTTTACCATTAATGTGCTATGTTTTCATTTACCTTGCGGTGCTAGTCTATGGGGTCTCTGATCAGCTTCTAGAGCAGTGATAGCGAAACTTGTTGAGAAAAGGGCCAAATTTTGTTCATTATTTTTTAACACTAACCCGGGGGGTCACTAGAGCCGTGGTGGTAAAGTCTCGACCTCGGGGTCGGAAGATTCCAGGTTCGAAACCCGATTCCACCGAAGAACCTCCACGTAAGCGAGTCTGGTGCACGTTAAATCCGTCGGAGCCAAATGTCCTCACGTTGGTGTGGTGCCGAAGTTTGGAGAAGGGGATGCTATCTCCGTTGTCGTCTTCGTCATCTGACCGCTGTTCAAAATTACGAGGTCCGTCCCAAAATAGCCCACTAGTTGCAGCAGAACGGGACGTAAATACATGGTTCCCACTTATATCTGTTACCCCACCCCCAAACTTCTAAACGGTGACAGCTTAGGCCATAAAGTTGGTGTCTAGGTATAGTAAAAAGGCTATGCGCTACTCGATTAGACAACTTACAACGCCATCTATCGGCAAATTTTGGAATTAGCGGTCCTATCTCGTAAACGGTGAAAGATACGAGAAAAAAGTCAATTAGAAAGTTGTAGAGCACTCTCGATGTAGTACGAAAAGATACCTTGCGCACATTAACACTCAAAATAGAATTCAAAAAATGAACATATGTTTGGTCACGATTTCGAAAATTGTCATGTCATAAAGAGTGGAAGAAAGAAACTGAGACACGCCCCTGTCCTCTGGATCATTTGTTTACATTGCTCAAAATGCTCTCCATTAGCCACCATACACATTTACACTCTGGACTGGAATTTTCGCTGCACACTGTGCAACATGGCAGGTGTTACGGAGGCACAAGCATAAGTAATGCGTCGTCGAAGATCCTGCAATGTTGGCGGAGGGGTCCTTCTGAAATGCAAATCGCGTGCGTTACCCCTGCGCCACAACACAGGCTGGTATTTAGTCCGTAAGGTGGTCTTTTAACGCTTCGCTCGCGTTTCACGACGCCATAGTGTTGAAAATCACAATCAAACAAATGTTCATTTTTTGCATTCTGTTTTGAGTATTAATGTGCGCAAGCTATCATTTCGTACTAAATCGAGAGTGCTCTACAACTTTCTAATTGACTTTTTTTCTCATATCTTCCACAAGTTTAGGAGATAGGACCGCTAATTCCGAAATTTGCCGATAGATGGCGTTGTAAGTTGTCTCCTCAAATATCGCATAGCCTTTTTACTATACCTAGACACCAACTTTATGGCCTAAGCTGTCACCGTTTAGAAGTTAAGGGGTGTGTAACGGATATAAGTGGGAACCCTGTATGACTAAACGTGGATCACTAAGTCAATGACCTCAACTGGAAAGAGGAGAAGGGTGTCGTAGAAAGGGTACCGATAATTTGGAAACGCCGAAAACTTGACAGTTGATCCTTTCTTTCTCAGTTTTAAAATTCTCTAAAAGAAATTAAGTTTCCGTTTTGTTTCAAAACTTTTACTTTCGCAAGTGACGAGCAAAAAATATTGATCGACATCAAAAAGGCCGACGCCCACTTGGAAATATTTTTTTTATAAATTCGACGTAAAATATTTATACTTTATTTTTAATTATTTTCGATTATCTGTTCTCTCTTTTATGATATAAAAAATAAGTCTGTAAAAATCAACGCGTGGGTCATTTCAAAAAAGCCTTCGTGGGTCAGTGTCTGTCCCGCGGGTCATGGGTTCGCCACCACTGCTCCAGGCTATGGTGAACGCTCGACCTAAAAATGCAACTTTAACTTTAATAAAGAACACAACTGTAACCTACAAAGAGAGTTTTAAATTCGTTTTACACTCAAAACATTTCAGAATTACATACTGTAACCAGCGGGAGTGGCCTCCCCGAAACTTTCTCGCATACGACTAGTAATGTGGAGTGGGTAAACACGCAGTGTGTAGGTAAATATTTTTGGGGTATTTACCCAATGCCTGGTTATTTTGAGAAAAAAATTATGAATGGCGATTTACAGTGAAACTTATAAAATTTATGAATTCCCAAAAACATAATATTTTGCAAAAAAAAAAATTGCGTATGTTCGCAATTTTTACGCTCGCTGAAGTACCACGACTTTATTTAACGTTTTTGAGTACGAAATCTTACTACAGATATCACACAAGATTTCACCATACCTCTGGTTAATCACAGGCGTCCATCTGGAGAATGTCAGAACTAAGTTTCATTTCAGTGGGTTTCCATAATTTCCGAAGCGCGTGTTTGCTGCTCGCTACAATTTCCTTTGTAAACCGACAAGGTCAAAAGCCAACCAAACTAACTTGAGTAAAATAAGCGAAAGACTCGCCAACACACAGTCTCAATGTGCATTTTGAACCAAATATGCAATTTGAACAACTTTGATTTAACGGATTGAAACAAAAATTGGACACAAATCTACAATTAAGATTAGAAGGCCACATACAAAATTTCATATATCTATGTCATTATGTTAAACAATTATTGTGTTCACAAGTTTGCGATTATACAGACCGACAGACAGTCAACCAGTTAATAGATTTGGCCCAAAATTCTATACGGACCTACATTCATGATGATAAAACTGTGTACCAAATTTTATCCAACTAGCTATTCAAGTTTCTGAGTTACAGTGTTCACATGAAAGTGGACAGACAGACAGACGACTTCCCGCAGACGGATTTTGTTCAAAATTTGATAGAAACCTACCTTCTCTGCTTGTCAAACGTTGCCTAAAAATATTATCAAATTATATCATCACGATTGCAATAAATAATCGAATGCATCGTCGCGTCCAAACTATATCAGGCGCGTGATATACACCACTGACGTAATTTACTACTTTCTATTAGAAAACGGAATTAATTTGAAATATATGATTAATATAATTTAAAATTTTATATCAATCGATAGCAAATTTTATTTCACTATCTTAGAGCTATTAAATTTGAAATTAGAATGACAATTACTCTTTTAAATTTAAAATTACTGAAATTTAGGTTCTCTGACAATGAAATAATGCTGTTTAACGTCTCAGTGCTATGGCGCGAGTTTTATTGTTGGTGACGTCAGAGCGTTACCGAGAGACAGATCTGGGCTATTATATTAGTAACTAGCAGTACGCGCACGGCGATGCCCGTGGAATCAGGACTTCAACAAAATAAAAAAAAATCGTCCACAATGACACGAAAAAGTTTTCAAAACAAAAGATACACATTATAGATTTTCCCGCTTATTTTTTCCGCGATAATAACATGTAGAAAAACAGTACAGAGTACATTAATCCAAAAAAAATATAAAAAAATTGTTGCCCGTGGAATCAGGACTTCAACAAAATGAAAAAAAATTCTTAGAACATGACAAAAAGCTCCGAAGGTTATGACGTCACCTGACCCTTCATCCAATCAAATTGAAAGCTGCGTTCCGGAAGACTGTCGCTAAAGAAATTTCGCTCGACAAAAATAACTTTCATCTAAATGTACTTCGTTCAGTTGCGTATTGCTACATTTGCCTGTGTACCAAATTTCATGGCTGTAAGTGCGATAGATTCGTCTGGACATCGGAACCACACCACAAACATTGCCTTTTATAAGTATAGATATGTCTGCCCAGCAGTAATGCACCGTAGAAAGGCTTTTTCTCTTATGAATAAGTTGTGGACAAGCGAAAAAACTCGGCTGCAAGTCGCTAGTTCTTAAAGTAATGTTAATTGTCATAGTAAATAAGAAACTCTGCCAAGAATTTTCATATTCGAAATCAACCCAAATATACTTAGCCTCGCAAGTCTATCAATGAAGAGAAATAATGCATCGTTGAAAATGAAGTCGTCGCTACTTACACGTCTCGTTGTATTTCGCGATAATTTATTTTTTGTATTTCTGAATAATGCTAAGAAATGGCGGAAATAGTCCTACTTTCTTCATGTTTTCCAGGTGAGATTTCCCCCTTAGAATGAAACATAATCATTTTGTCGGAG